>JBAMJV010003146.1:0-129527 GCA_037951105.1 Echinarachnius parma
ATGATGAAATTTCATATTCTGGTAGAGCACAAGATGCACATTAAGAACATACCAATCATGTTTTGATATTGTTTATAAATTGAATTCACTTTTCAAGTCAACGTTAAAAAATACCAACTTTCTCTGGTCCCACGCGTGATGCTAGCAAAAAGTCGCATAAATCATTAATGCATGGAGGAATTCAATTTCTTTTTTTGGCATTTTATAAAATTTGCTCCAAAGTATCTAAAATGTAAAAAAAATTAGTGTTTCAATATTACTTATAAGAGTAAGCTCTCTTTTTCGCTCTGAGGGGAGGGGAGGGGAGGGGAGGGGAGGGGAGGGGAGGGGAGGGGAGGGGATGATTGATTGATTGCGTTGAAGGTATTAATCATTGAGTATTTGTATAAGATGACATAAAACTTATTGATCATTGATACAAATAATTGATCATTGGTAACTTAAAAATTAGGCGAAATTAATTAAGGAATATAAAAATTCAAATTTAAGAATAGAGAGGAATTACAGAACATGGAGGTACATGCATTGAATTAATCATTAATATTTCATTAATAGGTTCATAAGCCCTCTCAACACAGAGCCAACCCGGCCCGGTCCGACCGGTTTACAGCTGGTGCAGCTTGTCAAACCTGTATTGTTGGCCTCGACCGAGCAATACAGGGTGGCCCAAAAAAAAACGGAATGGGGCACTTCCCAAAATATAGTAACAAATGTATTATGTCCATCGGATAGAGTGTCTTTTCAAATGAACAACGATACCAAGAACAGTCAATTTGGTCGTGTAGTTTTTGTTTTAGGGCGCTGTGAGTGACACCATGTCAGGTTCTCTTTTTTGTAAATTTGTATTGAGCCAGCGCTTGATGAATCGCACTAACCGCCGTTCATATCGTTGAGCATCGCGCACTATTGTTAGTGTGCACTCAGCCGTGTGCCGAGAGAATGGACATGGTCGCTGAATGTTATTACGGGCAAGGAGTGCGGTTAAACAGGTCGAAATCGACATAAATCGGCACCTGACATGGTCTCACTCACTGCGTCCTTAAACAAAAACGACCTGACCAAAATTACTGTTCTTGGTATCGTTTTTCATTGGAAAGGATACCCTATCCGATGAACATAAACATTGTGTTATTATATTTTGGGAAGTGCCCCGTTCCGTTTTTTTTTGGCCACCCTGTATAGACAGGCGACTGAAAACCAGCCGGACCAGGCCGAGCCAGTCCCGCATATGGAGGGCTCAATTAAGGGCATTGAACGTACGAACTGAAAAATGGTACAAATGAATTCAAGAAACGGTTGGTCTTACTCTTCAGGCTTTGTAGACGTTTACCGGAACGCAGAAGAGAGAAATATTTGTTTAATCCTTGTAAACCTACTCTTTGGAATGGCTGTGTCATCAGCTTACTTGAGTTTGCTGGTGTAACTGGCCCTTCTGATGTATGTCCTCTCAAGTTCAATGATGTGATTGGCCATCCTGCATCAAATTACAATATTCAATTTAAATGAGGCAGTATGATAGTATTATATAACGAAATTAAGGCACACATGGGTATCATAGCACGTGACTTACCCTGTGTCCCCACGCAAAAAATTAATTGTATAGCTATCCCGAAACAAATACATGTAGCTATACCGTTTCGGGATAGCCATACAATGAAATGTTGTGTGTGGACGCTTACTAACGATACATCGTTTAAAGAAACTAGGGTCTGGGCATCGTTTCTAACTAGAACTCGATAATGAATCACGGTCGTTTTGTGTGTGGACGTATGGTAGAACTAGAACGGTATAACTGGGCGGGCGTATAGATATGGTAACCAGCGCATGCGGCTACTTGATAGTTTTAACATACAAAATGCAAGAAAATTGGGATAATGGAGCTGCAACTGATGGATGAGTATGACGAAGACTGAAAACTGCAACACTTGCATTTCTAATATTGGTAACACTATTGAAAAAACAAGTAGATGGGGCTGGAGGTAAATCGATTGATGATGGTGATTTTCAGGAAATAAACTTGATATAAAACAGAATTAACAAAATATATTATATTTATAATTAAACTAACTTCGCAGGCTCATTTTACAGACATATCTATACAAATGGAGAAAAACAAATTCGGGATCTGGGTATTCTTGGGGGATTCTTGGGTACGAATTCACACAAACTAGTGCGCGCTCACTGAAGACGGCAGACAGCAAACAAAAAAAACACAAGCGCAGTACTAGCAAACTGTGCAGATACGACGTTTGATATGTTTGGCCCATTTGAGCTTTTGATCAATAATTGATGATAATTCAAATGTGTATAAAACTTCATAAGCATTTAATGAATTACTGTACATAATATTTACATGCTAAAGTACTAAACTGCATAATGGAGGTTTGTGAGAGTCGGAAATAACCTCAAATTCCATGAAAAGCACCATCACCACCAAGTCTTTTTGCCAACAGGCTGTAGCAAGAATTTTAAGCCCTTCAATCATGTCACACTCTTATAATCCGAGTCTACAAATTACTCAACATGTTGAGTACTAGATTTGGAAATTCATGACATGTTAGTACAGAGCCCACCAAATTACTTTAGGCAATTGGTTAATTGTCAATTAAATATGATAGTTAAAAAGAAATCTAGATCAAGATATTTATGATTAATTATAATTAATTCAGTGCATGTTAATTAAGGCTTGATATATAAATCAAGCAATGGCGGAAGCATCATTTTGCGCTCCCAATATCTCTGCAACAGACTCATCAAGGACATATCTGACGTTCAATTTCAATTTGTTTATGTTTTTCATTTATGTTTTTGTTAACTGGCACTTTAGCAAGAATGGAGATGGTTTTATGGCCTGTTTGCAAGTTCTCTTCAATCTCTAGTACTTCCCCGAGATTGCTACAAAGTCCAATTTTCTGTTTTTACTTACTGACTGCTGGGCCAACCAGATGTTCTCGAGCATCGACATAGATGTTGTTGTCTGCCCTCCAGCTCCTTGTCCAGTTGAGTTTGGTGGTGGAGATTGCCTTTCTGTCCCCCTTTCACTTATCTGGATCAAGTAATTTATGATTAATTATAATTAATTCACTGCATATTAAGGCTTGATATATAAATCACGCAATGGCGGAGGCATCATTTTTGACTGCCTGCAGTCGAAGATCCATCTAGTTTGCTATTACTTGGCCATACATGTAATTTGCACACATTACTTAAAGGGACTTAGTAACATTGTCCAAATCCTAAAAATAAAATTGTAATTCTAACGGTTCCCTTATACCTTGTTGTATTCGTATTAACAAAAAAATCATGGGACAGGTTTCGATTTTTCAAATTTCCCTTTTGTTACAAAGATATGTATGAATGAAGTATTCAGATAAGAAAAACTCCAGGCGAGTTTTTCATCCCTGTACAAAGTGAATGCAGTGAGTTATGGATATTACCCAATATCACTTTGCATTTTTGCTCATTACTTGGCCATGCAATGTCCATTTGACTTGAAATTTTCACACAGTACCCTGTGGACATATGAGATAACAACACTATACATTTCATCAACCATTCATCACTTTTTAGCTCACCTGAGCCAAAGGCTCAAGTGAGCTATTGTGATCGCTTTTCGTCCGTCGTCCGTCGTCCGTCGTCCGTCGTGCGTCGTGCGTCGTCCGTCGTCCGTCGTGCGTCGTCCGTCGTCCGTAAACTTTTTACATTTTCATCTTCTTCTCCAGAACCAATGATCGGATTCCAACCAAACTTGGCAGGAATCATATTTAGGGGTAGAGGAACCAAAGTTGCTAAAATGGTGGGCGTGGCCCCCAGGGGGGCCCTGGGGGAGGGCACCAAATGTAAAAAATATGTAAATTTTAAACATCTTCTTCTCAAGATCCAGAAGTATGACAGACCTGATATTTCATATTTAGATGCCTCTATTGATGAAGAATGAAAGTTGTTCACAAGATTTTTGTGGGTGGTCCCATAAGGGCCCTGTGGGCGTAACAGTTTTTTTGGGGGCCCTACCATAGGAAATATACATTTTCATCTTCTTCTCCAGAATCAATGATTAGATTCCAACCAAACATGGCAGGAATCATCTTTAGGGGTAGAGGAACCAAAGTTGCTAAAATGGTGGGCGTGGCCCCCAGGGGGGCCCTGGAGGAGGGCACCAAGTGTAAAAAATATGTAAATTTTAAACATCTTCTTCTCAAGATCCAGAAGTATGACAGACCTGATATTTCATATGTAGATGCCTCTATTGATGAAGAATGAAAGTTGTTCACAAGATTTTTGTGGGTGGCCCCACAAGGGCCCTGTGGGCGTAACAGTTTTTTTTGGGGCCCTACCATAGGAAATATACATTTTCATCTTCTTCTCCAGAACCAATGATTAGATTCCAACCAAACATGGCAGGAATCATCCTTAGGGGTAGAGGAATCGAAGTTGCTAAAATGGTGGGCGTGGCCCTCAGGGGGGCCCTGGGGGAGGGCACCAAGTGTAAAAAATATGTTAATTTTAAATATCTTCTTCTCAAGATCCAGAAGTACATGTATGACAGGCCATCGCAGAATGGCCCCATAGGGTCCCTATGTGAGTGGGGTTAATATGCTGAAGTGGTCAGTGGCTGGTGAAATGTGTTAAGCTTTGTCTTATATGTGTGTCTGTCTTTTTTTATGATTCACCCAAACATTATGGTAAATCATAATGTTAGGTACAGGGGATCAAAAGTTATTGATTAAATAGTACATCACATTATAGATTTTGGCATGATTTCAACTGATTTCATATCTTCTGAGGGTGCCAGAGAGAACATGCGCCAGATGTGAATTGATTGACCTCAGGTGAGCGTCGTGCCCCCCTGGGGCTCTTGTCATCAAATGTCAACAAAGTTACTAGATCCCTTTAAGTGGACATTTCAGACCATAACATTATTTGTACATTGTTTCAATCATTCATCACTTTTTGCACATGTCAACAAAGTTACTACCCATTCATTTTGTTCATCTTTCGGTGCTCCCAATTTCTCTGCAACAGACTCATCAAGGACATATCTGAAGTTCAATTTCAATTTGTTTATGTTTTTGTTGACTGGTAGCTATTACTTCCCTGAGATTGCTACAAAGTCTGATTTTCTGCTTTTACTTACTGATTGCTGGGCCAATGTCGAGGTCACTTGATCTACAGATACTGTTGTTGTAGTCGACGGCCCTAGTGCCCCTGGTACACTTAATTGTGGTGTTGCAGTCGGCCCTACTGCCCCAGGTACACTTAAGTGTGGTGTTGCAGTCGCCCCTACTGCCCATTGTCCACTGGAGTGTGATGGTCTCATTGGCAGTCCTGTCTCAACTAAACTGACCATAAACGTACCCTTCTCAAGTTCAGCTTTCAACCATGGTGGCAAGTTATTTTTCTCCAGATCATGTTTGAACTGTCGTTCACGACTATGAAATATGTTGGTGGATGGATTTCTGACTTTGGTTTTTTGTTCTATTGCCTCAGTATGAGTCTTTGTCGTGAGCACCCATTCTGTCTTCCCTGTACCTGGCAGTTTAAGATGACTGATGACACTATCTGTCAACACAAACCCTTGGCCCTGCCGAATCTCCTTCTCTCTGTTCATGAAGTCTGTTGTGTCTGCGCCATCAATTGGTAATTTGAAAGCCTCATATGCATTGTATGTCATTCCTTTTTGCTCATAGTGCCTTTTGTAAGATTGTAAAAGGTGACTAACCCGATTTGTCTTCTCGCTATGGGTGAAACCAATCTTCATTAGTCGCCAATGTGTACCTTGTAGTTCAGGTGGGAAGAGAGAAATGCCATAAATGAAGGGACGATTCGTTTCAAGTCTGAGGAACTTGCCCCGATTTGGGGAAGAGTATTCCAGGGCCATCTCATTAATTAGCTTTATAAACCTGTTAAGGTTGCATTCCTCACAACACCATTTTATGAAGTCTTTACTTTTGAAGAGCTCTTCCCACTCCCTATTTGATGAAGCCATGGTGTAATTTTGGAGTATGCAATAATTAAGTGCTTGACTCGATGGGTGACTCTTCTGTGTCTTGATGAAATCTGTATTAAGAAGAATAAGGAAAATAACGTTAAGAATATGATGTGACTATATGAAAGGTAATTATTATTTAAGCATTAAGCATTGTTATCATTATTGTTACACTTTAATTGGATTGGAACAGAAAAGTTTTGATCATACTTTATAACATGTGCTCTCTATAAAGCACTTTATAAATTGAAATATGACAAAGTTGCATACGTAATAATACAATGCAATCCAACTATTTGTAAACAAAGTATTAAGCAAGATATAAATGTATACATTATAAATATATAGTTTTCCAATACAACAATTCTGATTTCTAGCCTATTATAATACATTGTAATACATCCTATTGGTCCCTTTTACAAGCATCCTTTGATAATTACAATAATGCTATATTTTCTGATATTTTAACAGACAAATTCCCCTCAGCCAAATTTTGTAATTTTGCCTTTTAAACAAGTGCTTAAAACTCTTGTCACACCTAGTTTATTTCCTCTCGTGAAATTAGAAATTCCAAATTTTCTGCCTTTCTACCTGTTGTGGATAATAAATTAACCTTTTCAATTCAATTCATCAATTCAATATGGGAATGATCAATGTTTGTTAAATGCACTTTTATCTGAACATTTTGACTGTCCAATGGAGGCTGCCACACTTTCCAATGCATGTACATGTATATTAACTGAGGCCGAGTCATTACGGATATTTTGTAAACCGGGTTCCGATCGACAACCACTTTTTTTTAACCAAAATCTAACTGTCCTGAATGGGTTAAATGTTAGAGTAGGAAATATACGGGGACTGAGGGCGATTTCGCCCCCTAATTTTCAAAATAGCCCCATGAAATCAGTAGATAGCCCCTTTAAATTACTTCTAGGGTATTATGTGATTTTTATTTTATATCCATCAGATTGAAAAAGTAGCCCCCTAAAATAAAAAAATTAATTCCTGCATTGTTAAATGTCATCTGAGCGTATGCTAACAACAGCGGACCACTGACATAGCAGCAGTTACATGTACATTTATAAACCAGCTTTTGTTTAATAGTGCATGCTCAAATGACGTTTCTTGTGTACTGCTTCAAAACATGGCAGCCTCCAGTGGTCATTCAAAACGGATGAAATTGGTCTCAAAACCATAGATTTTTCCATTATTAGTGAATTCCAAGAGGAAATATGCAATTTGAACTGACGGGAAATACACAGATATCAGAAACAGTACCAAGCTAAAATGTAAGTGTTGGCTCCGGTTCAATTATACAATGCATTTAATCAGAGAACATCAGAAACAGGAATTGGAAATTGAAATAAAAGCCTCCTATAAACAATAAACATTATTCACATCTGGATCAGTATCATTAGATAAACACTCAATTCTTGTATGAAAGAACTTTATTTTGAAAGAAAAATTCGAATTCTTACCAGGTATCAATCGGCTATTCAATTATTGTGCTTGAACTGCAAGATACGATGCAAATATCAAAAGTTGTAGGGAATTCTTGCCGCATATAAACGGAATGATTGCGCAAATGCACCACAGGAACGAATTCAATTCAATCTGATATGCAACATTGGGATTACACTGGGTAGACAAAGGTGGAAGGGAAATAAGTCTAAAAGTGTAATCGTCAGAAGTGGCATAGTGTGTGTGTGTGTGTGTGTGGGGGGGGGGGGGGGGCAGCTTTATTATTGCAGAGATTTCCCCTCCTGTTTTTTTTTTTTTTTTTCTTCAAAAGATTGGGGGTGGATTATTGTGGAGCATCCTCTATGCATATTTTTATTTTTTGAACCATTATGTTTTATTTTTCTCAGATTATTGAGGGCAGGGGGGCACGTTCCCCCCTCGCATAGCTAAGCCATTTAATGACATCTGCTGCGATTCATTGTTTGCAACATTTGCGATATGCCAGATGTACTGTCGATGCATTGTTACTTTCGCTTTGAGCAATACAGAAATAATTTTGTGATGCTTATTCATGCTAAATAATAGGAAAGTACATGTGACCTGTACCTTGCGTGCTCTTAGAATGTACGTACATTATCATAGGCTACATACTGCGCTTGATTCACACAAAATGCACATGAATGAATTAAATGTAATTAGATATGCAGCGTTGCATGGTATGACCCGGACGGAAGAGTGGAAATGCAATAGGCAGGAATGATTGGGGGGGGGGGGGGGGGGGGGGGGGGGGGGGGGGTAGTAGTAAAGCGTGGTCTGACTGGGGCATGTGAATTATACAAATATTTTCTGTATATTTTGTTTCTTTTGTTTTTGTCAGATTATTGGGGGGGGGGGGTATTATGGAGCTTACTTTTATGCATATCTTTATTTTGTTAAAGGACTTTCCCATTATGTTTTGCATGATTTTTTTCTCAAATTATTGAGGGCAGGGGGCACGTTCCCCCCACGCATAGCTATGCCACTGAATGACATCTGCTGCAATTCATTGTTTGCGATGTTTGCGATATACCAAATATGTGCTGCCAATGCATTTTTTTTTTTCTCTGAGAAATACAGAAATACTTTTGTGATACTTAATTAATGCTCAACAATAGGACAGTACATGTGACCTGTACCTTGCGTGCTCTTTAGAATGTACTGTACATTGTTCTGTAATGCATACATTATAGACACATTGTACATGTACTTACTGTATTTCCTGGTGCTCAACCTACATGTATTATGAATATGCATAGAAAATTTCTGTGTTTTTCTGTGGCTTTTAGAACTTGCTGAAAGCAGTTTAACTTTAACCATTAAATCCTCAACAAAAATTGGGAAATTGTAAATTTTACACATTTTACATATTACTAAGGGGACTATGATACAACTTAATTCTTTATTATGTGAACAAATATTAATTCAGGAAATCTATCCCATTATAATTAACCAAAAGTCAGATTTTATTTGACATTTTACTTGATTTGTAATTCATTAATGACTACATTAAATGTAGGAATACATAAAATAAGTACATCTTGGTGGTTTGTATTCATGGTTCATGTAATTGTATTGTATCAAGACTCTAACCAGGGCATGAATTCACAAAGGCCTCTTGATAGACTTGAGCCTAATTAGTTTTTCAGGACCAGTCCCGAATGGGTTCATCCGCAAAAGACTATTTGATTTTGGTATATAAACAAACCTCCACACAAAATGTTCCTGCTTGTAATAAGTAAAATCATAAATGTTCTTATTTCACTTGCCCAAACATACAATTTTAATGCCCCTCCCACCCCCCCCCCCCCCAAAAAAAAAAATAAATAAATAAAAAAATAAAAAAATAAAATAAAAACTCCAACCACTTGTACTAAATAGCTAAATCTGCTTGGCAAATTTCCCTCCTGTTTCTAGATAAGATTTTCTCTTCGGCAGGGCTTGACACTAGCACTTGCCTGCTTGCCCGGGGCAAGTAAATGTTGCAAGGGGAATTTCATAAATGGTCTAGTTTGCTTGCCCGATCCGCCAACTTAAATTTCTCTTCAACTATAAGCAGACAATGTAGTTCCTTACATGAAAATCTCATTTAGAAGTAAAGGGGGCAAGTAAATAGTCTGTTTGGGAAATTAAATTTTAAAAAAAATGTATTTACTTGCCCCAGTTCTCCAGTAGAGAAAAGGTTAGTGTGGAAGCTTGTCTTAGGGAGTTACAATGTTTGTTGCCCAATCGGGCATCCAAATTTAGACCATTTACGATATCTTACTTGCCCGACATCAATTCTTTACTAGCCCCAGGCAATAGGGCAAGTGCTAGTTTCAAGCCTGGGGTATAACATGCATGGTATTTTTTAGACAACCTTTGGGGGTACCAGTCCTCAGTGGGTTAACTCATTAAAGACTAAATTGCATTTTTGTATTACATACAATTTCCGTAGATTCATTCCAGCCCATGTATTTTTGAGGACCAGTTCTAAATATTATATCTCGTTTAAGACTAACTATGTTCTAACATGCCTCCAGTATATGAACCTAAATCCTAGTATTATCAGGACCTGGGCCCCGTTGCAGAAAGAGATACAATCAATTGTAAGTTACGATTGATCGTAAGTCAGCGTTTCAACCAATGAGATTTGCGCATCTAGAACATCTGTAATCTGACTTACGATTAATTGCAACTTACAATCGATTGTATCTCTTTCTGCAACGGGGCCCAGGTCTGGTTGGGTTAGCCCATTAAAGACCATTTCGTAGGTGGAGAAAGAGAAGGGAGTTTAGTTCAGTTCAGTTCAGTTTATTCAACACTCGTCATGAAAGGCAAAGTATACAGAATTACAGGATTAAAAATAAAATAAACAACAAAATACATTCACATTATAGTGTACGGGTTAGCAGAAAGGAGTAATGCTCTTTATATGAAAGATAACCCCTGTAAAGTGTTTTATTAAGATAATTTGCTACAGGTCTTGTATTATAATCATGAATTTAAATATTATAAATAAAAGTAAATATTTGTTTAGGCAAATGCCCAGTAAACAATTGCAATTTGTAAATTTCCTATATCAGTGACCATTAATATCCTACATTGATAAAATAAAGGTCTTGTATGTGGATGTGGTGTGGCAAGATTGGTAGAGCGCGCGCTTTCCGATCATGAGATCCCGGGTTCGAACCCTGCCCACTGCCTTTGTCCTTCGGCAAGACAATTTATCCACAGTTGCTGCTCTCTACCCAGGTGTATAAATGGGGACTCGGTAGGAGGTGAAAGCCTTATGTGAACGATCTTCTTGAGCCCATGAGCGCTTGGAAGGAATGCTCCCCAGGGAGTGGAGATGGTGCACACAATGTGTGCAGGTTTGCATTGTATCCTATGACCGGGGGTAATATTATCATTGTAAAGCGCTTAGAGATGATTATCAATCATATTAGGCGCTATATAAATCGAAACATTATTATTATTATTAAAATAAGCATGATTAGTTATCTGTATTGCTCTCTTTTGTAATTTTAATAATCTATCCATGTTCCCTTTACTTGAATATGCCCATGCTATAATACAATGATTTAAGCATGGAGTTTTGAATTGAACTTGAATTGTTTACATTTGTTAACAAACTTGCCATTAAAATAATTACGAAGGAATATACAAATTATATACAAGGTGTATCGGGGTCCCATCTTAGTAAGCCAAGGCCTTGGGATGGCAGAGTAACCCTATACAAGAGCATATGAGCATAATGCATTACAAAGTATAAACATAAAATAAAAGTAATCATGACAATACAAGTAATAAGTCAACAAATTAAACATTATTTGATAAATTAAGCTTTAAAAAGACACACCCCGTGGTGAAAAAACACATGACAAACTAACAAAACAACACTACAATATATATATACATGATAATTATGCCAAAGAAAGATAAAAGACAAGCATTTGATCAATTACAATGATAGGACAAATACATTACTACCCTATTAGCTGGTGTATTAACTGCACATTTTTATCTATAAGTTCTCTGTAACTTCCAGATGATCCTTCCACTCTTCATATTTGTACTTTGATTGTTTTCTTGTTTTAATCTGTTTTTGCAATACATGTAGTTTATAATGTTATTTTGTATTATTGTATGTTTTTTCCCCTTCAATGGCAACCCAAAGTTGGGGGTGCGGTTTATACACCGGCAAATACGGTAATTGAAATACGTGTAGTAAAGACATTTTAAAATAAAGTGCAATAATAACATGATCAGTAATTTCTGATATTTTTTCTTAAAATCATAATATGGGAGTAATTTGAACTCTGCGGTAATACTACTATTCCAGATTTTGGTTCCTTAATTTGTTTCTTTTTATTGATTGATTTTGACCGTGAGATGTTTGAAACATGGGTGGGTAACTAAGAGATAAATTTCTAGTATTTCTCAAGAGTGATATCAGAATGAGTAATAAAGTAATTGGCAAAAGGTAGCATATTGTGTTTATATTCATACATAAATGTACCTTTTTATAAGTAATCATATTGAGGTGATGGTAAAGTATCGATTTTGACCATGAGATGTTCGGAAAATGGGTAGGTGAATATGATAGCAGTTTCTAATATTTCAGAATGAGTTATTAATTAATTAGCAAAAGCAGGAGGTAGCATAATATTTTGATATTAATACATAAATATACCGTTTTATAAGTAATCATATCAAGGTAAAGTATCAAGGCATTTAAATAATACATCTGTATGTGCACAATAATGGGAACAAAGGTGAATAGCCTGTTTCTGCAATATAATCAATCTTTTAAGAAGGGAAGCGCAAACTCTCTCCCAATTCAAATTACAATATTTAATTCAAATGAGCTAGTATCATAGTACTTGTATTATACAACATAAATAAGGCACTCAAGGGTAGCATAGAACATGACTTATACATAATACAAATATACATAATTATTTTTTCAAGAAATATATTCAATATGTTTGGCCCATGTGAGCTTCTGATCAAAAATTGATAATAATATTAATAATAAAAATTATTTATAAGCTGTTGATGAGCAACTATAATATAGCCATGAAAAATGCACGATGGAAGTTTGTGAGACTCAAAAATAAGACTCAAATTCCATATCAAGCAATATATTCAATATGTTTGGCCCTTGTGAGCTTCTGATCAATAATTGATAGTAATATTGATAATAACAATAATTTATCAGCTTGATGAACAACTATAATATTGACATGTAAAGCACCCTCACCACTGAGCCTTTTTGCATACAGACAATAACAAGATAAGATCCCAGTCTACAAGTTAAATTCAATTAACATGTTCGGTACTAGATTTGTATGCTTTGAATTAGCGTTATTTCTCATACAGTATTCCTTATTATAACACGGCTCTGGTAAATTCAGTAACGTGATTGGTTAAATCCTGTCACGTGACTATTCATTAAATTTCAACAAACATGCACGACCGTGCAAAACAGGGTGCAACCCCATGCATTACTCGTTTTCGTTGCGCAACTTTTTGCACGGCTATGACATCACAATGCTTGTTTACATAGTTCTATCGGAGACAAACTTGCGAAAGTGATAAAAAAAAAAGATGGAAAAAGCTTCGTTTTGTAAATTATCGGTATTGTAGTAAATCAATCTTAGCAGTTTCGTAAATTTTATGGTATGTGGTTTGATATTGGTAAGTTTTGGAATGGAAATGCATAAAATGCTTTGATAATTCTCATTTTACGGGAATTTTTTTCGGCAATTTCTGGTGGACTGCGTTTGATCTGCTGAGCTTCACATTCAGTGAAGCGAGTGCAGGTAGTCGGATGGTGAATTTTGTAAATTCATATTCACACTCTAGAGGGTAGATAGACTGGGTTTGTGGCATGGCAAGTCTGTTTTTAAAAATCCAGCAAAATAAACGATTCCGTGGTTGAGCTCGTGTTATAAAACAAATAATACACGGTCTCAATTATCGTGCATCATGTAAATGCATCGCGCTCTCGGCTCTGTTAGCTGTGCGTTGCGCACTCGGCTACGCCTCGTGCGCAACGCACAGCTAACAGAGCCTCGCGTGCGATGCATTTACACAATGCACTCTAGACAGTGTATTATTTGTATAACCACACATCTCACTATAATACATGTAAGTAATAAAAACCCTTCCACCAACCATGAGTGCTCCAATATTGAATGAATCATGTAACTCTTCACAGAAATTGTGCAAGACCGAGTTTAGTGAACACATTTTGGGAGCTCCGGTTCTTAGTATGACTTATGGTTTAGGATGATTCTGAGTCTGTATCCTCAATTTTTTTTCAAATGAACTTTGTCAGATACCACTTCCAAATCACGAGGAAAAGGAGCGGGTTTACACTCTTTCCAATATCTATTTACTACCGTATTTAATATCTGTAGTGTTCTACAATTTCTGCCTCGAATATTGTTCTCAAGCTTCTTTGTTATGAGAACCCATTCATTTTGTTCATCCTCTGGCGCTCCCAATTCCTCTGCAACAGACTCATCAAGGACATATTTGAATGTCAATTTCAATGTGTTATATTTTTCCTCAATGTTTTCTTTGACTGGCACTCCAGCCGTATAGTGTACGGTTTTATGGCTTTTTTGCAAGCTCTCTTTTATAATCGCTTCTACTTCCTTGTTATTGTTACAAAGTCCAATTTTTGCTTTTACCCAATGCTCGAAGTTGGGTGCCTGTGCTTGGTCATTGACAAGCCGTTCATCAGCAGCAATTATGTAGAGGTACTTTGGTGTTGTTGCTGGTCCTACTGCCCCTTGTTCGATTTCATCATATGTGTTGAACACATCATTGTCACTACTTAGGACTCGGACCATTCTCGTCCTGCCCACCTGTTCTATCCATGGTGGCAACTCCACAGCGTCCTCATGTCTGAACTGTAGTTCATGAAAGATGTTGATGGATGCATTTCCGAGACTGCATTTTGTTTTCATGGCCTGAATATGACTCGATTCTGTGAGCACCCATTCCGTCTTCCCACCCTTTGGCAGATCAAGATTTTCTGTGGCTTCTGTTGTCAACTTAAACCCTTGCTCATTCCGAATCTTCTTCTCTATTTCGAAGAAGTCTTTTGTATCTGTGGTGGCATCAATTGGTACTTCGAAAACAACATCTGTAGTTGCTCGTTTACCAAAGTGCCTTTCGATATCTGTTAAAAGGACGCTGACCCGATCTGTCTTCTGGGTACGATCTCTCTTCTTGGTATGATCTCTCTTCTGGGTACTGGTATATCCAATCTTCAAGAGTTGCCAAGGTTCTCCAATGTAATCCACATCACGTGTGGGGTGCTTCAATGTGAGAGAAATGCCATAAATGCGGGGACGAATCACTTCAAGTCTCATGAACGTACCATTATTTCGGGAAGGGTCTTTTGTGGTCATGTCATTCATTTTCTTTGTAAGCATTTTCATCTGCTGCAGATCATGAAGCCATGTTAGGTAGTTTTCGTCTTCCAATTGTTCTTTCCACCTGGCCTCCCTAATCTCCCTAGTCTCCCTAGTTGATGAATCCATGGTGTACGTTTGGAGTATGCAATTAATCACAGATTGACTGGATGGGTGACTCTTCTACATTGTATGTCTTGATGACATCTGTATTGAGAAGAATAAGAATAATAGCAATAAGAATATGATGTGACAATGAAAAGATAATTGTTATTTAAACATTAAAGCATTGTTATCACTATTGTTACAATTGAGTTGTAATGGAACAGAAACATGTTTTGAATAATGATAAAGTGTTGCAGCTTGTACTTTATAAAATGTGCTCTCTATAAAGCCCTTTACAAATTGAAATATAACAAAATGGCAAAATAATACAAAGCAATCCAACTATATAAACAAAGTATAAAGCAAGATATAAATGTATACATTATAAATATATAGTTTTCCAATGCAACAGTTTTGATTTCTAGCCTATCATTGTAATACATTGTAATACATTCTTTCATGAAATCTAATAGTAATTGGTCCCTTAAGCATTCTTTGATAATTAAAATAAGGCTATATCTTCTGATATTTTAACAGACAAATTTCCTGATTGCCCATTGACAAACAAATCATTCGGATGGACATATCTCAGCTAATACGTAACCTATTCCTTTGATTTTCGGTATTTGGACATTATTTGTTATGCTCTTTCTGAAAATGAAGTTCAAATTTAAAAATTCAAAAAAAAATGTTTATGACATGAC
The DNA here is from genome assembly GCA_037951105.1 of Echinarachnius parma. Lineage (NCBI taxonomy): Eukaryota > Metazoa > Echinodermata > Echinoidea > Clypeasteroida > Echinarachniidae > Echinarachnius > Echinarachnius parma. The sequence goes on from JBAMJV010003146.1 coordinate 15,705, forward strand.
ATCATTTATGACATCACACTTCACCACTATATAAACCTGCTTTTGTTAGTGCATGCTCAAATGATGTTTTGTGTGTACCGCTTCAAAACATGGCAGCCTCCAGTGGTCAGTCAAAACAGATTAAAGTGGTTTTAAAAATGTAGATTATTTCCATTATTATAGTGGTACCAAATGAAAATGTACAACAAGAACTGACAGGAGGTACACACATACAGTATCAGAAAAAAGCAGTGTTGGCTCCCCTTCAATTAATCAGAGAACAACAGAAACATAAATTGAAATCAAAGCTGATAAAATCCAAAATGCATGTGCACAATAAATATTGACCATAAACATGTATTGCTTCCAATATACATTATTCACATCTGGATCAGTATCAGTAGATAAACACTCAATTCTTGTATGAAAGAACATTAATTTTGAAAGAAAAATTCAAAGTCTTACCGGTTATCAATCTGCTATATTCAATTATTGTGCTTGAACTGCAAGATGCGATGCCAATTTATCAGAAGTTGTCCAGAATTCTTGCCGCATACAAACAGAATGATTGTGCATTGCACCACAGGAACGAATTCATTTCAATGGGACATTTAACGTTGGTATGACACTTGGTGTGGCCCAGAGCACGCAGAAAAGGTGGAAAGGGAAGTTCTAAAGTGCAATCGACAAAAGCGGCATACTGTGTGGTGTGGGGGGGGGGGGGGGGGGGCAGCTTTACTATTGCAGATATTTCCCCTCATGTTTTCATATTCTTTTTGTCAAAAGATTGGGGGTGGATTATTGTGGAGCATCCTCGATGCATATTTTTATTTTTAAAACCATTATGTTGTATTATTTTTCTCACATTATTGAGGGCAGGGGGCACGCTCCCCCCTCGCATAGCTACGCCACTGAATGACGTCAGGTACAATTCATTGTTTGCAATGTTTGCAATTTGGCAAAAATACCAATGCATTGGTATTTTTGCTCTGAGCAATACAGAAATAATTTTGTGATGCTTAATTCATGCTCAACAAAGTACAAAGTACAGTGTGTATATCCCTGTACCTTGCCTGCTCTTTAGAATGTATGTACATTGTTCTGTAATGCATACATTATAGACACATTGCACATGTACTTAGTGTATTTCCTGGTGATCAACCTATTATGAATATGCATAGAAAATTTCTGTGTTTTTCTGTGGCTTTTAGAACTTGCTGAAAGCAGTTTAACTTTAACCATTAAATCCTCAACAAAAATTGGGAAATTGTCAATTTTACACATTTTACATATTACTAAGGGGACTATGATAAAACTGAATTCTTTATTATGTGAACAAATATTAAAGTGATAGCTGAGTTTTGGTAGAGAGGGCGCTACAAAAAATAATTTTTGTTGTGAGATAATGAAAAACTGAGTGTCAAATTTGAAAGAGCATACCATTTTAATGGCAAAATAAACTATTTGATCAGAATCGGTTCAGAAACGGCTGAAATATCCATAAACATATCCATTTGTAATAAATGTGGGGCCCCACAAGTATTCGATCATTTTGAACCAGCCATTAAAATTTGTTTTAAAATGCTTCCTCTTTTCAAAATTTTTCAAAAGAGGTTTTTAGATAGTTGTTGATTATCTCTCTATCTAATCACTATTTCAACGAAACATCACATGCACAATATTTTATTTAAAATGGTTTAAACAAAGGCGTTTTTTTAAGCGCCCTCTTTAGTTTAAACAGCTCTTTTTGAATGATAACAGGTATTAACTTAGTCGTTTGTAATTTTTAAATTCCTTTTGAGCATGGTGGAGTTATAACTATTAGTTTGTAATGTAATGGTGCAGGTTAAATTCAGTTTTACTAAAACTGTACTCTCTCTACCAGAACTCAACTATCCTTTTAATTCAGGAAATCTATCCCATTATAATTAACCAAAAGTCAGATTTTATTTGACATTTTACTTGATTTTTAATTCATTAATGACTTCATTAAAAGTAGGAATACATAAAATTACTACATCTTGGTGGTTTGTATTCGTGGATCGTGTAATTGTATCGTATCAAGACTCTAACCAGGGCATGAATTCACAAAGGCCTCTGATAGACTCGAGCCTAAGTTTTTCAGGACCAGTCCCGAATGGGTTAATCCGCCATAGATTTTTGGTATATCAAACTTCCACACAAAATTTCCTTACCCTTTCGGATAAGTAAAATCATAAATGTTCTTATTTCACTTGCCCAAACATACAATTTTAATGCCCCTCCCACCCCCCCCCCCCCCCCAAAAAAAAAAAAACACACTTACCACTTGTACTAAATAGCTAAATCTGTTTGGCAAATTTCTCTCCTGTTTCTAGATAAGAACTTCTCTTCGGCAGGGCTTGACACTAGCACTTGCCTGCTTGCCCTGGGCAATTAAATGTTGATATCCGGCAGGGGAATTTCATAAATGGTCTAGTTTGCTTGCCCGATCCGCCAACTTAAATTTCTCTTCAACTATAAGCATATATATACTCCGCAAAAAAAGAAACTGGACACTTGTATGAGACCAAATATTTCGTATTCATTAACGATAAAATATATGATATTGTATATCAAATTAAAGATAAAATTACCCTCTTCAATATTCGCATGAAATCCAGATGAAATCATTCATGCATGACTTGTCACGGTCAATTAACCACACCAAGGTCTGTTTTCAAAAATAGCAAAAATGGAACATCCACTCAACCATATAAATGTTGATAAGCATAATGTAAAACGCTATATTCATGAGATGGCATAATTTTTCATTACAAATGTGATCTTGTTCTATCTTCATCTCAATAAAAAGTATAAATGAAGACAAATTGTGAACGTTATAGGTGTTATTTTCATCCAAAAGTAACAAAATGGGGAATTCCATGGCAAAACTTTATTAGTCAAAACCACAGTTTGTGCCCTTATTTCAGCATGAAAATGGTATAAATTCTTCTCAAGAATTATACCGTAGTCCAAAGATCTTCAAAAGCTGAAGTCACCCTTGGTCAAACATTTGGGCAGTCTTTAACATTACATTTCTCTAGGTAAATATGGTTAAAATTGTAGGGGACACATGAAATAGACAAGCTTCATGCCCGTAATACAGACCAGTATGATAATGCTTTCATAACCTGGCCCTGTTTTATTGACAAATTTGTATTTCCAGAGTTTGTTCATAACAATAAAGTTGAATAATGTCATAATTTACTTGCCCCGCTCATCTTGTTTTAAGTGAAACGCTTACTATCACTTCAGTCGAATGGTGTGGTCCTCCATTGTTTTGCTATTTTTGAAAACAGACCTTGCTAGTGTTAATTGACCATGGCATTTCATGCATGAATGATTACACCTTTAAGTTATACCCTGCATGTAGAGGACTAAATTCCCTTTAATTTGATATATGATCATGTACACTTTATCGTACATTAATATGAAATATTTAAACTTATACAAGTGTCCAGTTTCTTTTTTTGCGGAGTATCTAATGTAGTTCCTTACATGAAAATCTCATTTAGAAGTAAGGGGGCAAATAAATTGTCTGTTTTGGAAATTAAATATTAAAAAAAATGTATTTACTTGCCCCAGTTCTCCAGTAGAGAAAAGGTTAGTGTGGAAGCTTGTCTTGGGGAGTTACAATGTTTGTTGCACAATTAGGCATCAACATTAAGACCATTTACGCTATCTTACTTGCCCGACATCAATTTTTACTAGCCCCAAGCAGCCAATAGGGCAAGTGCTAGTGGGCCATTCTTTGAAAAGTGAAACTTTTTCGGAAATATTGAAGTTTTATTTTTCTGTAGTTTTGTTCCATTTTTGGAATGATCCATGTGTAAAGTTTCATGAAATACATGATTTGAAGTTTAAAATGAAACTTTTTTACTCATTTGCATAAATTTACATATTTCAATATTTTTCTAATAATCATAATTCAGAAAATATTCAAGATATCAAAAGGATAATTAGCAAGCTCATTCTTCTCACTTTCCTGTACAGGTTGATACCAACTTTGTAAAAATTCAACCTTTCATTCTTTTCTAAACCCGATATTATAAAATTCCCATTTTTCCATTCATATTGTACATGTCACACACGTGACCACCCCAAAATGTCACACACGTGACCAGACGTTGCCACATAATTAAGTACTATAAAAAAACAACGGTTTGATATAATTCTCATTCATTGCTATTGTTGTACTTACAAATGTATAGTACTTCTCTGGTAATAAGATGAACTTTATAGCTATTCATATTTTAAAGAATTTTCCAAATGAAATTTAGTTATGAAAAAAGCGCTCCGTGCGAAGTCACACACGTGACCCATGCCATTTTACCTCTGACATTGAGTTACGTAATCCTTATAAAATCTTTTGTGTTAAGTTTGAAAGACTACAACATATTCAAGTCACATATGAAGTAAAAATCATTATAGTCTCATAATTACTGAAATATAAGCATCCCATTTCAAAATTTGTCATGTTTTGGGTCACACACGTGACCAAGAATGGCCCTAGTGTCAAGCCTGGGGTATAACATGCATCAGTGGTATTTTTTGAGCCAGCTTTTGGGGGTACCAGTCCTCAGTGGGTTAACTCATTGAAGACTAAATTGCATTTTTGTATTACATACAATTTCCGTAGATTCATTCCAGCCCATGTATTTTTGAGGACCAGTTCTAAATATTATATCTCGTTTAAGACTAACTATGTTCTAACATGCCTCCAGTATATGAACCTAAATCCTAGTATTATCAGGACCTGGGCCCCGTTGCAGAAAGAGATACAATCGATTGTAAGTTACAATTGATCGTAAGTCAGCATTTCAACCAATCAGATTTGCGCATCTAGAACATGTGATCTGACTTGGGATTAATTGCAACTTACAATTGATTGTATCTCTTTCTGCAACGGGGCCCGGGTCTGGTTGGGTTAGCCCATTGAAGACCATTTCGTAGGTGGAGAAAGAGAAGGGAGTTTAGTTCAGTTCAGTTCAGTTTATTCAACACTCGTCATGAAATACAAAATATACAGAATTACAGAGATTATGACCGGGGGTAATATTATCATTGTAAAGCGCTTAGAGATGATTATCAATCATATTAGGCGCTATATAAATCGAGATTATTATTATTATTATTAAAACAAAATAAAAACAACAAACACAGAAGACATTCATATGACAGTGTTATAGGGGTTAGCAGATTGTAGCTGGGTGCTTGTGCTTGGCCATGGACAAGAGGTTCATCTGCAACAATTATGTGGAGGAAGATTTCTCCTTTTAGGAGAGTTTGGTGTTGTAGTCTTCCCTACTACCCCTTGTCTTCTTGACTTTGATCGTGTAATTGGCCCTTTTGCCCCTTGTCCACTTGAGTTTGGTCTGCCCCACATCCTCTTGTTCACCCGATTCTGGTGGTTTTATGTGCTTCAATGTTGCATTTCTACTTGAGTTTAGTGTAGTCTGCCTTCTTCCCCACGTCCACTTGAGTTTGGTAGTGTAGATTGCCCTACTGTCCTACTTTCACTTGAGTTTTGCGGAGTGGTTATCAGCGGTCCTGCCTCAACTACACTGACCTCGGACACACCAGCCTCAGACTCGAAGGTCACGGACTCGATGACTCGGGCCGAGTCCAGCTTGAGGCCGGTCAATTTTTTTAACCGGCCTAAAATAGTCAAGATCATGACATTGTGATATGATTCCTATGAAATAAATGGTGAATTGTGAAAGTTTCCTAGAAAAATGCTGGCATTGCCGGCCTCGGCCTCGGCCTCGGACTCGGGGACCCGGCCTCGGATGGTCTGGACTCAGACTTGGACTCGAAATTCACAAAGGAGGTTTTGAAACTCTTTCTGCGGCAGTGCGCTAGGGGGAGGGGGAAGGGGGTGTCCGTAAAAAAAAACTTTGTAGCCGAGCCCGAGTACATTTACAATTTCCAAAATTATCATCCAGTATTCTTCACAACCCATCTCATAATAAAAGTAATAAAACCCCGAAGCACCAGCAATAAATGCTCCAACATTCGATAATTCATGTTACTTACTCCTTTTACACTAAATCCATTCACAGAAAAGAAGCAAGACTAAGTTTTTTGAAAAATGTCTAATAAACTTCAGTTCTTAGTACTGCGCTTTATGCAGAGATGCCAACTAGTACGTTTTGGTAGCAATATTATTTTTCTTTTCCCCCCAATTCTATAGTAATGGTCAGAAAATAGCAAAAAACTACGTTGAACCCTGATAAACTATTGCAAAAGTTAGGTATTTTGAATATATCACAAAGAAACAACAAACTCATAAAACGTTGTGTGATCGACTGAACCAACTTTTATATTAACGCAAACATATACAGGGCGTATAATAAAAAGCTTTACACTTTTGAAAAATCTGTCAAAATTACATTTCAAAATATTTTGAAGATTTGTTCATGTCGATAGATGCCCAATCGTCTCATCTATCAAGTGCCACTAACAAAACAAATTTTCGTTCACGCTTGGGGGAACACTGACTGTTTTTGTCCAGAGTGTGAAAAATGATTTGCGCTAAATTGAAAGAAGAGGGAAAATTAAACCATTAAAACAAATTGCTCCTTTGCATAAATTTAGGATTATGTTATGATCATAGGCGTACCCAGGGTCACCCCCCCCCCATTTCAAATTTTAACTGTTCTCGAGACAAAATGTCAATGGTCTCGACCGTCATTTTCGATGGCCTTGAAAAGTGTGAAAAACTGTGGTCCCGGCCTCGAAAATGTCAAATTTTCCACAAACACCACCACCCCCCCCCCCACCCCCCCCCCCCCCCCCCCCCCGCTTACAGGATTCTCAACCACTTGGTCTTGTGGTCGGACCTGGCCTCGGTCTCGAAAATGCCAAAAAATTTGCGGTCTCGCCTGCAAACATTTTCTACGACTACCACCGGTCCCCCCCCTGCTTACCGGATTCTCAACCACTGGGTCTTGGTCTTGGTCTCGAAAATTGTGCACCGGACCTGGTCTTGGTCTTGAAAATTTTGCAGGTACTTCATCTCAGCTTTGAACATTTTCTGCGACTCCACCACCCCCCCCCCCCCCCCCTCCCGCTGACAGAATTTTTTTCTGAACCCCCCCCCCCCCCCTTGAAAAATCCTGGGTACGCCACTGGTACCCACTGGCTATGCTAATCTAGGAATAATCTGGCAAAGAGCAATTTATTTAAATGGTAGTACTTATTCGGACTGCTGGTTTAATTGTCCCTCTTCTTAATAAATCCAACATAATTAGCAAATTTGGAATGCTCTTCCAGCTGAACTTTAGTTCAGGATCTTTAAAGATATTTGTGGATGCATTTCCGGGACTGATTTTTTGTTTAATGGCCTGAATATGACTAGATGTTGTGAGCACCCATTCCTTCCTTCCATCCCTTGGTAGACCAATTTTTTGGGCCTGTTTTCTTGTCAACCTATGTCCTTGGCCCGTCCGAATTTCCTTCTCCATTTCCCTGAAGTTTTTTGTATCTGTGGCATCACACGGTACTTGGAAAACAACACCTTTGTTTATTATTTGGTCACCAAATTTATCTTCAATCTTTTTCAGAAGTTCGTTAACCCGATCTGGCTTCTGGGTACCGGTATAACCGATCTTCATGAGTTGCCATTGTTTTCCATCGCAATCTATATGAAGTGTGGGATCATTCAAAATGAGAGAAATGCCATAGATGCAGGGACGATTCTCTTCACGTCTGATGAACGTGCCCTTATTTGCGGGAGAGTCTTCCACGGTCATGTCATTAAAGCTCTTTATAAGTGAATTAATGTTGTCTCCCTCATGAAGATATTTTAAGAAGTCTCTGTTTTCCGAGAGCTCTTCCCACTTCCTAGTTGATGAAGCCATGGTGTAGGTTTGGAGTATGCAATAAATCACAGATTGACTGGATGGGTGACTTCTATGTCTTGATGAAATCTGTATTTAACAAGAAATGGATAATTAAGTAATTTATAACTAAGAAATTAAGTGTTTGCTTGAATAGGACTTGATACAGAGCTGCCAAGTAGAACAAATTTTCCATATTTAATATAATTTTTTGATGTAGATACGGAAGTACGAATTGTAAAAAATAAATACGGAAAACAAAAGAAGAACAAACAAAATCTAGATTTTTCTTTTTTTTTAATAATAAAAAAAATAATAATAGTTACGGTCCGAAAAAGGCAGCACAATTTATTCTCAACCCTGATAAACTATTTCTAAGATACATGATACATATTTGAAATAACAAATAAATAAACACAAACTCATAAAAATGCGTATGCGTTCAACACAACCAACTTTTAAGTGAACACGCGCATAAATGTTTATTTTGCTGCGCAAAAATAGCCAGTATGATTTGTTTTTCTCTAGACTCTAGATGTTGGCAGCTCTGCACCAATGCATATTTAATGGCATGCTCATTCATTATGTATGTTTTGCTCTAATAAATAACAAAAGAAATTATAAAGTTTCTTAACATATATTTGCAGCGCGGAAAAATACTGATTTCCTCAGCTAAATACTGATTTTGAGGTGATCTGTTAATAACATGTGCCCTCTATTACTTTAAAATAAGAACATTACAAATAATACAATGCAATCTTTTAAATATATACATATTATAATTTGGTATAGTGTTCCAACAGTGATTTTCAAGATACATTATTGAACTCTTTTCATAAAATCTAATAATGATTGGTCATTGAAGCATTTTTTTAATTATCAAATTAATGCTTTTTTCATACAAATTGTTGAAAACATGACAATCAAGATGAAAGTGATATCAGTTCTATTATTAGTGATACCCAGAGGAAATATATGACTAGGGCCCCGTTGCAGAAAGAGATAAAATCGATCGTAAGTTGCAATTAAGCGTAAGTCATATCACGTGTTCTAGATGCGCAAATCTGATTGGTTGAAACACGTACATTTTCTGACTTACGATCAATCGTAACTTACGATCGATTTTATCTCTTTCTGCAACGGGGCCCAGAACAGACAGGAATTATACACAATAGCGAAAATGCCAGTTTTGGCTCCCGTTCAATTACAACAGTGCAATTAATTAGAGACATCAGAAACATGAATTTAAATCAAAGCTGATAAAATCCAAAATGTATGCGCACAATAAAATATTGACCATAAACATGTCTTGCTTCCTATTCACATCTGGATCAGTATCAGTAGATAAACACTCAATTCTTATATGAAAGAACATTAATTTTGAAAGAAAAATTCAGTCTTGCCGGTTATCAATCTGCTATTCAATTATTGTGCTTGAACCGCAAGATGCGATGCAAATATCAGAAGTTGTCCGGAATTCTCGCCGCATACAAACAGAATGATTGTGCATTGTTGCTATGGTTAGGGTTGTTATGGTTGTCATGGCCCATACCATGCAGAAAGGGTGGAAGGGAAATAAGTCCAAAGTGCACTTGGCAACTATCGGAGCGTGACCAGAAAGTCAAAGACATGGTCCTGAATCACACAAAGGAGGTTTTTAAACTATTTCTGCGGCGGCGCGCTAGTTTTGTTTGAAAATCAATTTCAAAAGTTTGATTAAGAGATGTCACAATGCATATTATTTTCTGGAATAGTCATTCAACTATCCTGATTGTACTGAGAATGCTCAGTTCAATGCAGGTGGGTATACTACATTGTAACAGTCTGTTGCAATTTAAAGACAAATTAATAAATAAAACTATTTAAAGAAGACAAGAAGGATCATCTGATGTGATCAAGACAGATTGATCTGATAAATATCTGGGCACTGTAACATAAAGGTTCACAATTAATCATAAGATTTCTAGTCCTTAAATTCCATATTCTATGTGTGTAATAAGTACCAACGACTGTATGTAAACTAACAAAATAAAAAGCGGTGTGTGCCAGCTACGCACAGCGCCTTCTTAGGTTTTTGTGTAAATGTGACCGAGTTGCGCTGCACTGAAGCCGAGCGCTTTCAAAGGTTCTAAATGAATTTGTTAGTGCTGTACTGGCCGGTAGCTGAACCAGTAACGGATCACTCATCTAAATTGATGCCATCATAAATATGTTTATGACTTTCTACAAAATAGTATTTGCCATCATTGGAAGAGGAATGTGCATCTTATATCAACATTATCGTCTCCCTTTTAAACGTGATAAATGTCACTTATATGATAATAATATTAGGCATTTAGCTACGCTATTCATAGTAAACTATATCACAGCGCTTACAATATTATTACCCCGGTCAACGGATACACACTGCAATCAATCCTGCACATTTTCCACTCCCTGGGGAGTATTCCAGCAAGTCGCCTATTAGGCGCGCACAGTGCTAAGGAAACACGTTCCCATCCTTCCGGGTACCCATTTATACACCTGGGTCGAGAGCAGCAATAGTGGATAAATCATTGTATAAAAAGTGAGAAATTAGCCTTACAAATAGTACCATCTGATGATAAAATCTTTGGAACAGATTTCAGATTTTAAAAAATCAGAATTGTTATTTAATGTCACAGTCAGTTATTAAACTAACAAAAGAACAACATAACTGCGATTTTATTGATTTTTATTTACTTACAAATATCATCATGTATCTTGTTTTTTAATTTCAGTGTTTATTACTTGGTTTCCTTTTTACAGTATACTCTCGAGACCTAAACCCAAGTATTATCAGGACCAGGTCTGGTTGGGTTAGCCCATTGAAAACCTATTGATTTTGTCGTATGTAGACTCCAACTCAAGTATTTTGCGGTCCGGGTCTGTATTGGTAATCATGGTGTGTCGTATGTATTTATAAATCTATTTTTTTAAAATATGGGTTGCTCATCATTTTCATTTCAGTATTCATTTTGTATTTCTTTTATAGTATACTCTTGAGACGTTTACTGAGAAGCGGACAACCAAGTGGAAACACGAGCCATACAGTGGTAAGCAAGATACATTTTCATAAAATGGTCCTCTTTAATAAAGGTGCACCTGTTAGTGTCAGATATTGCCCAAAATGACATTTGAGACTTCAATCCTATACCAAAATCATTGTAAGATATGTTTGAATAATGTGTGAAAGTTTCATTGAAAAAGAACACTGCTTTCCTGGTTACAAAAATGAAATTTTGCGCCGGCTTTTACACCTTATTACAATATGACGTGATTGACGTTTATGACATTACGTTTCACACATTATTCAAACATAACGTTTCACACATTATTCAAACATATCTTACAATGATTTTGGTATAGGATTTTGGTTAATGTTTATGACCGTTTATGACCGTTAATGCTCTTGAGCTGAATGATTATCAATGATAGATATTGTCATACTGAAGGGGTATTTGAAAAAATCTAGCCCTATTTCATTCTTCTCTTACCATAAGCCAATCAACACGGTAGAAGAGAAATGTGGAAGCTCAAATTATTTTTGTGGAGTGAGACACTTTACAGGTGCACCTTTAATAGGATCTAGTAAATTTATAGACATACATGTACAAACACTGTCAGATAACAAATGGCAAAACTTTGAGATGAAATATCACATGTATGATTGTGCTTGTTTATATGATGGATTGGTAATGCAACAGTTTCGGCAAAAAAATATAAAGATGTGAAAACAAAAATATTAACTCCTTGAGTGCCAAGTTCACATTTTTGCTAGTAACAATACACACAAATACCATGGCGCATTCAAATCCCTGGCAATCAAAGTGTTAAAGGGATCTAGTAACTTTGTTGACATGGGCAAAAAAATGACAAAGTTTGATAAAATGTGTATTTCCATAATCTGATATATCCACTGATGTGTGAAAATGTATAGTAAATTAATGTCATGCGAGTAATGAATGAAAATGCACATACAATGTATATAGTGAAATTCACTATCTCATTGCATTGGCTTTCACAGTTAAAATTCTCTACATAGAAATGTTAAATCCTAACACTTCGATCATACATATCTTTTAAACGAAAAGAAATGTCTAAACCCAAACCTGTTCCATGCTTCTATTTTTAATACAAATACAATGAGGTATGTGAGAACCGCTAGCGTTCCAAGTATATTTTTTGGATTTTGCCAATGTTACTACCAGATCCATTTTCTATTTTGTTTTGAACAGGCCAGCCTATCGATGGACCTCAGAATGGCCACGCCCCCCAGCCGTGGGACATTTACGTCAAAGTTCCAAGCATGTTTCAGAACAGCCAGAGCAAGCTAGAGGTCCCCCACACTGCTTCTGTGAAGGTAAGAGAGTCTACAGTCAATCCTAAAACAGCAAAGGGCTTGCTTAATTAGTAACCATGAATAAATAGCCCCTCCCCACTTGATGTTGAGTAACTGCCCCTCCCTCCCTCCCTCCTTCGTTCCAAGCATGTTTCAGATCAGCCAGAGCAAGCTAGAGGTCCCCCACACTGCTTCTGTGAAGGTATTATTAAAGAGAGTCTACAGTTAATCCTAAAACAGCAAAGGGCTTTACTTAATACTAACCATGAATAAATAGCCCCTCCCCACTTGATGTTGAGTAACTGCCCCTCCCTCCTTCCCTCCTTCGTTCCAAGCATGTTTCAGAACAGCCAGAGCAAGCTAGAGGTCCCCCACACTGCTTCTGTGAAGGTAAGATAGTCAATTCTAAACAGAAAGGGCTTCCGTCATTTCTGAAACAGTTAGGGCTTCCTTCCTCCTTATCGTTGGATATTTACATCAAAGTTTGAAACATGTTTCAGATCAGTCAGAGTAAGCTAGATGTCCCTCACACGTCTTATGTTGCACTGTAATCGATCTTTTCCTTAATTGTATAATTTTTGTTGTGTTCTTTATGTTATATTTGTAGGATGTAATATATTTGTTTATTTAATTTAGTATGTAAAGCGCATAGAGAGTCATTTTGTCTATTGTGCGCTATATAAATATATATTATTATTATTATTATGATGGGTAAAGGAGTCTACAATTGATCCTTTACCAGAACTGATCTCTCCTCATCCTGAGAAGTAATCATATAAAACAGCCCATCTTTTAATTATTGATATTGTATTTCAATAATTCATAATTTTATCATCAATTTAATGACAACATTTTCCACCTGTACAGCCATGCCACGACTGTCACTCCAGCGGATTTCGTCGCTGCCATACCTGCATGGGACGTGGAAGGGTGAGTGCTTTGTTCTGCATGTAGATGTGTGCATCTTTATGGTAACACTTGCTCCCAAGTCGAAATTCCCATAGAAACCCATAGGACAATCCTATTGGTCTCTATGGGTTTCTATGGGACCCATAGACATTTCCCAGGTCGAAATTCCCATAGAATCAAAACCCATAGGAATTCCTTAGAAAACCCATAGAAACCCATGTTCCACCTTCCCTTCTGAAACCCATAGAAACTATTAATAGTCCTATGGGTTTCCTATGGGTTTTGGTTCTGGGTCATTCCACGGGGTTGGGGCAATTTTTGTGACATACCAGAAGTGAGAAACTGTGTCTCCTATCAACTGTAACAATGTTTGCTCAAATTGAGTTTTGCATAAAAAGCATAGCCAACTCTCTTCAGAAGTACTCAAGCTTCATGGTGAATCAATATTATGGACACAAAGTTTATGTAATGTTATATGAATATGATGTCCATGTAACGGTGGTAAAAAGAGAAATGTGTATTAAGCAATGATTTTGAAGAAAAGCAACTGAAACAGGAACAATTCTGGTAGGGCACTACTATATAATATTCATTGCATACAAATCTTCAACAGATGATTTCATCTTCCATGTGTAGTAGAAGATCTCATACCACCGTTACATGGACATCGTCATATTTTTTGCCCCAACCCTGTGGAATGACCCTTCTATGGGAATTTCAACCTGGGCTGGGATGCTCCCTAGGGAGTGAAGAGAACACATTTTCAAGTGTAAGATTGACTGTGACATGTGTATCACATGACTGAGGTGATAATTGGTTGTTAAGTTAATATTAAAATGATCGTAGTATGTATAATTGATTATATATTATTTACAATGAAACACGTACATAATTATGTATAAGATGGTAGAAATACATGTTTTATGCCATTTTTATTGTATTGTATTTTGATAACTGTTTGAATTAAGAATTTTATGTCAATGCATGTTTTACACAAAGAATTTCCAATTTTGGACCAATAAAATGAAATTGAAATTGAAATGTTAACTGCAGGGCCATCATGGAGTTTAGTACAAAGGCACTAAAGTTGCTTATTTAGGTAATACAAAATTATATTATTTAATGAGACCTATTATTGTTTGTTAACATAATCTGGGATAAGGAAGGACATAAGTGCTGCGGTTGGGAATCAAACCCACGACCCTCTTAGTGAAAGATGTAGGTTTGAACCAATATAGCACAACACTCCCACTTAGTATATAATTCTGCTCAGCCGCCCCTAGTTGTGAATTTACTTTTTTAAATTCTTTTTTGTTTGTTTATCCTCTAGACTCGATGTCATCATTGCCACGGACATGGGCGCTGCAATGTCAGTCACTACGACCACCATGAGAAAAGGCACGTCAACCGCTATGAGAATTGTAGTCACTGCATGGGCAGAGGCAGACGAAGGTATGTTGGTGGTCTGTAACATTTTTGTTTTTCTTCATTTTTGATAGAATTATATTAATTATATGAAGAAGTACACTGTACATATTTTATATTATATTCCACATACTAAGAATCTTGCTCTACGATTGGTCAAAAGTTAATCATGTGATGAAATATAGTTTCGCCCATCATTGATGGGAGAAGAAAAGTTTGTTACACTGTGTACTATCTTGGCTGAAGGTGCGTTGCACTCACTACTATCTTTGGTGAAAGTGCGTTGCACTGTGTACTATCTGTTCACGCGCAAGTACGCGTGCGCGCGTTGCGCAACGTTTGCGCACGGCTATGGTTAATAGACAATGGTATAAGCTAGCGCTGTAGTGAAACGGTTACACGACGGTTAACCGACCGTCATCGGCAAAAACGTTTAGCAGAACGGGTAACCTTTTTTTTTTTTTTTTTTTTTGTGTCATCCCCATTCTATAGATTCGGTCATAAAATGGCACGTTGAACCCTGCTAATCTATTGCTAAAGTGAAGGTATTTTACATGTATCACAAATAAACAAAACAAATAAACAAATGGTAAGAGAATTAATGATATGGAGATTAGACTGGTAGAGCCATTCACGTCGGGGTCACCAGTGTAGAAATAGTTGTTGTATATGGTCACAGACATCCGAAGGCTTTCATCTTGACAATGGTTTGTAGACTAACGACTAACATGGCACTGCCCTGCCGATTCCAATTGAAAAAAACGGACAGATATCGGATATATCCGGTGGGGGGGGGGGGGGGGGGGAGATTTTTTTTTTTCGGTTACCCGTTCGGTTAACCGATTTTTGCCGTTGGTTAACCGGTTTTCAAAATAACCGACTTACTACAGCCTTAGTATAAGCATCTGTCTTTTAATCATAAATCTTGTTCATGTGCAAGATTGACAAAATTAAAATAAAGGACTCAAATTGCTCTATCAATTGCTCAATATTCCAAACTTTAAGACCTTTGTGGAATATAAAGCAAATAATCACCTTTTGGTTTCAGGCGATGGCAAAATATCACTTCCTCGGCGATCTGAATGTATACGCTATCTTTTCTCAGCTTCGCTTCGGAAAAATAGCTACATCCAGATTGCCTCGGAAGTGATAGTTTGGGTAAATTGCCACTTGGTCTACAACCATTTGGTCCATTCCCATTTGGTCTACTAGAAAATTATGAATCTGGCGGCTTAATTATGATTATGATTATGGATTATGATTAGGGTTAGGGTTGTGGATTAATGTTAGGGTTAGGGTAAGGGTTAGGGTTAGGGTTTTGGAGGCATCATGTAGTAGACCAAATGGGAAGTAGACCAACTGATATTAGACAAAGTGAACATAAACCATAGTTTGTCCCATCTCCTTCACCAACGGTAATTATTTGCTTATTAATTGATCACTGCATCGGCAGGGGCAGGCTATTAGGTTAGACAGCGTTGTGTTGTAAAAATATGTTTTGATTTTCCCATACAGTCTTAGTGACCACCTGTAAAGATAGCCGACTCTCTATAGAGACCCACAATCTTGACTCCCTTGAATGCAGTTATAATAAAAAAAAAAAATAATAATTGACACTTATATAGCGCATTTCCAGTTAGTAACTGTTCAATGCGCTGTACAACCTCTCCAATCTACAACAAAAATAAATAAATTTGTAAATTTCTTTTAAATATATCTACTGTGGGGGAGGGGGGGGGGGGGGGGGTTTACATGTTAATGAACCTGTCTATAAAAGAGACCACCTGCTAGTAGACAAATGTTAGGCAGTGTAATGTTGTGAAATATTTAATCTCAGTTTCCACATGTATTTTTCCCCATATTAGTAATCAGTTTTAATCATTTTTTTCTTTATATTTCCCTTTTTCACTTCTTTATTGCAGGTGCTTTACTTGCCATGGTCAGGGTCAGATCGCCTGCAGTACATGCTCTGGACGGGGTAGTCTCAAGGTGCTTCATTCAGCTCACCATCGACTGGTCAGTATTTCCCTCTTATTACAGCCTCAGTCGTGTTGGGGGGGGGGGGGGGAGGCTCCCCTATTGTTCTTCTTTTGTTTTTGCTTGTTAAAGCCCGGTCACATTTCACCAGATAGTATAAATGGATGTCTGACGAATATAAAATGAGTGAATGAAACAGAAAGTTTCTGGCTTTCATTCCTGCCGTATGAACTCTCAACTTGTATGTCTCAATGTGATTATAATAATGATGGTAAGTAACATGGGTCCTGGAACACAACTACTCTTCTGCTTTGGTCTTGTATCTACATTATGTTTTAAGGGTTCAAATTCAAATTGTAGTATATTTTCTTCTAAAAGGGGCTTATTTTTGTCCATCTAATATTAAAATGAATTTTCACCGATTCTACTCCAAATGCACTTCACGTTTGCAGGACTAATCACACCAATGACAGCATCATTGAGCGTACGGCCCTACCCGATGAGCTGATCAGAAATGTGACTGGACAGATTGCATTCAAGGAAGAACAGCCGAGGGTGAGTTCATACCTAACATTGTTAATCTGAACATGTTATGTTTTGCATTAAATTATCCACTGTTTTGTTGATTAAACACTAAATAACAGCATTGTTATGTGCATTTCCCTTGCTCAATGAGCTGATCGGCAACATAACTGGACAGATTACATTAAAAGAAGAACAGTCAGGGTGAGTTCATACCTAACATTTTAACCTGAACATGTTATGTTTTAATGATGTTTTATCCATGTTATGACGATTACGAAGATGTCCCATCGCTGGATTGTTGTGATGGCCATCTCGTTGACAAGGGTCAGGTCCTCATCCGTGCGGGCTACTCGGCCACACTCCATATAGTCAGCAGTTGTTTTAGTCACATTTATAAATAATGTAAATATATTATAACATAAGAGTTAGAATACTTATCTTTTGCCAAAAATTACAATGAAGGCCTGAATTGTTCTTTTGCGTTCTGTTTCCTTTGATTCTTCTCTTGTATTCTCTGGTAGGTGTATGCCATCAACATCGCACCCAACCAGCTTTCCAACAACATGCCGGGGCATTTCAGTTCTATCTATCTATCTATCCATCCATCCATCCATTCATCCATCCATCCATCCATCCATCTATCCATCCATCCATCCATCCATCCATCCATCCCTCATCCATCCATCCATCCACCTATTCATCCATTCATCTTTCCATCCATCCATCCATCCATCCATCCATCCATCCATCCATCCATCCATCTTTGCATCCTTCCATCTATCCATCCATCCATCCACCCATCTTTCCATCCTTCCATCTATCCATCCATCCATCCATCCATCCATCCATCTATCTAACAATTTTTGTCCTCTGATTCTCTTGTATTCTCTGGTAGGTGTATGCCATCAACCACTTCCCAGACCAGGCCATCAACAACGCATCCAACCAGCTTGTCCAGCAGCATGCCGGGGCATTCCAGCTGGAACGCATCTTACAACAGGTGGGACTAGGCAATCATAGACACATGACCATACTGTTGTGTGATGTGGGCAATGCATAGACAATGCATGATTGGTGTTCGATCATGAACTGCCAACACATACATTGTCTATGTGCACTGTCGTAGCCAGGAAATTGTGCATATAGCTTGTCAATGGTTCTTTAATGACCATTTACATGGCTATGTGGGTTCAGGGCCAGCCTGTATCAAATTTTTGCTATCAATCGCAATTTGCGGTTAAATATATCTTTGATATATAATGCTTATTTTCATTGTAATTAGAAGCGAATCAAACCCGGGAATCAAACACAAAGTTGTGTGCAAGTTCAAACACAATCTTGCACTACCATATTGATCAAATGCAATTAAACTGTTCAGGACTGGTCCCGAATATGTACTCTGGCTGATAGTTGGGTCATTCCATGGGGTTGGGGCAATTTTTGTGACATACCAGAAGTGAAAAACTGTGTCTCCTAACAATGTTTGCTAACAATGTTTGCTCAAATTGAGTTTTGCATACAAAGCATAGCCAACTCTCTTCAGAAGTACTCAAGCTTCATGGTGAATCAATATTATGGAACCAAAGTTTATATGAATATGATGTCCATGTAACGGTGGTAAAAAGAGAAATGTGTATTAAGCAAAGATTTTGAAGAAAAGCAACTGAAACAGGAACAAATCTGGTAGGGCACTACTATATAATATCCATTGCATAAAAATCTTCCAACAGATGATTTCATCTTCCATGTGTAGTAGAAAATCTCATACCACCGTTACATGGACATCGTCATATTTTTTGCCCCAACCCCGTGGAATGACCCAGTTACCAAAAATGTGTGTCATGCCAAGATTGAATAAGTCTTCAACGGTTAAAATGATCCATCAAATTTGTCATTTTCAACCAAAATCACATGGAGCTTTCACATTTCTCTTCCACCTTGGTGTTTGGTTTCAGATGGTAACAGAAGAATGAAACGGGTTTTGATTTGTCAAACGTCTTCCTAATCGTCAAGAGCGATAGGGATTACATGTAGGTGCTAAAATCTGAGATCAAGTTAATGGATCACCTAAAACACAACTTTAAAAATTAAATGCTAATACCAATTCGGTGGATTCACAATACAGTGCGCCATCTATCGGTTGCAGCGGACAGGCCGAAATCTGCAATGCCTCATGGGAAATGGTCGACATCGAAATATAAGGCCGTATACAGCTCAGTGGTGCTAGGCTGTAATATAATAATAATAATAGACATTTATATAGCGCAAATTGCAAAGAGCCTCTAAGCGCTTAAATAATGATTTAATTATTATTACCCATGGTCAACAGGTACATTTCAAACCCACACAATGATATTGCATACTTTCTCAACTCCCCAGGGAGCAGGGGCAGGGTTCGAACTCGGGATCTCATGATCGGAAAGCGCGCACTCTACCAATCTTGCCACAACATGCACATCCACATGTACTGTGATGTCGACCCCGAAGTTGGAAATTGGCCTGTCCGCTGCAACCGATAGGTGGCGCACTATATTGTGAATCCACCGAATTGCATAAAGAGAATCAAACACAAAGTTGCATGTAATTTCAAATGCGACCTGACATGAACTTATGGAACAAATACAAAGTTGAGTTTGATATCAAATTCAAATCTACTCTATCTATAATAATCTGTGATTTAAATAGCTCCATCTAGTAAAAATGGCATCTGTTGGCATGTGCACAAAAGTGATGAATGGTTGAGGAAATGTGTATTGTGATCTGATATGTTCACTAAGTAATGTGTGAACATTTCATGTTAAATGGATGTTATAAGGCCAAGCAATGAGCGAAAATGCAGTGTGGTATTCGCTAACTCATTGCACTGACCTTGTACACCGTTTTAACTTTCCAGTGGATAATTTTAAAATCTGAACACTTCAATCGTAAATGACTTTTTAACAAAAAGGAAATTTTACTAACCAAAACCTGTTCCATGTCTCCATTGGTAATAGGAATACAACACGATATGAGAGAACCAATAGAGTTCTAAGTAAGGTTTATGGATTTGTGCAATGTTACTAGATCCCTTTTAAGGGACTTAGTAACATCGTCCAAATCCTCAAAATCCAATTGGAATTCTAGCGGTTTCCTCATACCTTGTTGTATTCGTATTAACAATAAAATCATGGGACAGATTTCTTTTTTTCAAATTTCCCTTTCGTTAAAAAGATATTTACGATTGAAGTGTTCAATGAGCAATGAGCAATGAGTTAGTGAATATCACTTTGCATTTGTGCTCATTACTCGGCCATATGACGTCCATTTAACTTGAAATGTTCACACAACACCCAGTGGACATATCAGATAACAACAATATACATTGTATCAACCATTCGTCACTTTTTGCTTATGTCAACAAAGTTACTAGATCCCTTTTAAGTCCTCATCATTCCCCAAGCAGAGGCCATCTCTTTTTGGTAGAGAGGGCAACTTTTATTCATATTATCTGAAAATATAGGTATAATCTTTAGGAGACAACTAAACTAAATCTATTGTTTTGAAAATGCAGAAAATAAACAAACAAACAAACAAAGTAATAATTTTCTGAACCCCTTGCCTACAGGAACCTAGTAGGCTATTTACAAAGTCAACTGTTAGATTTTACCGTTTATCTTTTTTTCCCCCTTTCTAACATGAATAGCGCCACCAAGTTCGCATCATTCCCGTGGCGGAGGCCCAGTGCAGCTGGAAGGAGAAAAACTTCTTGTTCTTCGTCTACGGCTTCGAGCGCAAAGTGCACGCCCCTGACTACCCCCAGCAGTGCTGCTGTGGCTGTACCATTATCTAGAGGGGGAGGGCTGTACCATTATCTAGAGAGGGAGGGCTGTTCCATTATCTCGAGGGGGAGGGCTGTACTATTATCTAGAAGAGGGAGGGCTGTACCATTATCTAGAGCAGGGAGGACCACAATGAGAGCACCCGAGGGAGGTTGATTGGAAAAACTCCAATGGAGAATTTAACATCTGAATGCTTTAATTATAAATATCTGTATATAACAAAAGAGAAATTTGGAAAACCAAAAAACCAAATCAATTTTGGGGTAATTAGTAAATATCTAATTGTCCTGGGAACGCCCCTTTTAAATCGCCAAAATGTGACGTCATCTAAAGAACGGACTAATGAACTAAATTCTGTAGATGACGTAAGCCAATGAATTGTCAATCACATGTCAATCACCCTGCCGATTCTGGAACCTAAATGTGGGCGGGGCGTAAACAGGCTGCTAAGTGAGATTTGGCATCAGACAATTAGTCTAAAATCACTACTGTGTTTATTTTCATGGAGTTTTTTTCGGCAGACCTATTTTACAAGTAATCATATATGGAATAAGTGCCAAAGAACATTTATTCTTTAGTTCCTTTAAGATGCGTCTCAGCACTGTTATTTCAGGTGTTGTCATTTTTACATCAGTACTTTATTACATTGCCTATTCCAAAGATAGTTGTGTGATTCATTTTAGTGTAACATTTGTGCCCAGATATTATGTGCCTCTCAATTACATTTTATGATAAATTATCATTTATGATTTAAGTGTATGATATCAGCTCAGAAATGTTTTCTCTATGAAATAAGAAATAATTGATAGTATTTTGTTAAGTCCTCAGATGTTTCCCTATGATTTTAGGCAATAAATATTGTATCTCTATATATATATATATATCAAATCTTATTTTGTTTATTACATTTACATTATTATACTTAGGATAACAGAAATTTATGTTCAAATTTTCAATGTCATTATTTTGTATGTGCATATGATACTCTTTTTCTTTTTATAAGACTTTTGATAAGATTTTTAGACTGTGCTATACATGTACATTGCACTTGTATATCACAATTATTTGATCCCTTATTTTTGTATACTCTTGATTTGTATTGTAGTCTATACATATATTTGTGTTGCTTTAATGTTATATATTTGATGTAAATTAGATAAATCTCAATTTCAACTATCATATAGGTGTTTTGGGTACTATTTTAAATTTGAGCTTACAATTTTATAAATGTACATTGAATCATAGAGCTATTTGTGTGTACCAATATTTGTGTGTAAGTTAATTGTGAAGTGTTTTTACAAGCCAAATGTGCTTAATCTTGCATAAATGCATAAATATATTGAAAAAAATGTTTTATATTATCTTTAAGTGTATACGTAGCAAAGGATTTGATTTAAATATAATTTATGCATTTAATTTAGCAACTCATACATTTTTAGCAAAGTAACTTCCATATATTGAAACATGGTATTATTTTAGCTTTGCAAGTTTTGTCAGTCTGTCTGCAGTATGTGTTTATGTTTTCATTTCTTGCAAACTCAGTAATGAAATGTACGGTACATGATCACTACAAATAACCAATTGAAAAGTTTTTTATAAAAAAACAGGGTGAAATTAGGCAATATAAAGCTATCTTATAACAAAATATATGACTGGTCATTATTAATATGATATATAGAATATACTGAATCAATGCAAACTTTAATAATGATGCTTATTTCTAAATATTGGTTTTATGCTAGCTTAAAGTCATAAACGAGCCGACCAGAATACGAAATTTTAGTCCGGACTCAAGTTATCAACTTAGTCGGAGGTTAGTCGACACTTAGTTAGCACTTTAGGCCGGACTAATTTAGTAGAATACCGGGCAATAAATTTAACCTATTCATGACTTGTCCACAAAAATGCATGAGTATGCATGTTATAGAAAAATGAAACCATTTTGGAAAGGTAGAGCAAATACAAACATACCATCCATCCTTTGTTTACTATTGTTCTATTTTGATATGTAATACAAGCTATAAATGAAGAGAAACAAATTTGGGAGGTTGACAAATTGATGGATATTGTAATTCAACTTGTTTGTTCATTAAATATTATGCTGCAAACAATCATTTTTACATAATTTAATGAATTGAATATTTTAATACTATTTGGTCTTCCAGTATGAATTATATAGTACTTTATTGAAGTATTCAATTAACCATATACCCATCTGTTATTAAAACATAGTGTGCCTAATATAGAATAAATATACTTTAATGTCTGATTTTAATCAAACTTGATTATTTGCCTCATTTATTATCTTCATATCCCTAAAATTGCTGAAGGGTTCTAGCATATCTAGCATATGTGACCGGCTTTAGCAAAACCCGGCACTTGTCAGTAAAAGTCAAAAAGTAGATTTTCCTACCATTACAAAGGCCTCATCACAAGCTTTCATGTGATGATTTGTTCTAACTAATTGGTCAATAATTGGCGAAGATATGATTGATTCAATTTTACAAACATAGGTCTTTTACACACACATTGTGTGAACTTTAATGTCCATCTGTTCAAAACATGAATTGGTACCGACAAGTGCCGGGTTTTGCTATAGCCGGTCACATATATACATATGTACATGATGACTGTTTGAAAAGTTTTCACAAATATTGAATATGTAGTATTTATAAGCAATTAGATTATCATCAAAATGATAAATTGCAATGGACACTGAAGAACTAGGCAATGAAATAACCACTGAAGCTTGTACGTGTACACGTTTTTATGTGAAAGATGTTGCTGTTAGATTTTGTATTATGCATACATTTTACCCTTAAATGTAAGGAACCTTAGATTCCCCCCATCCCCCCACTCCAACAAAAATCAATAAAAAATAAATAAATTAATGGTCAACCAATCAATATATACATTATTAATCAATCATCAATCAGTCACTTACAATTTAGTTTGTATTTTCTTGGGAGGACTTTTACTTTTAAAATCACTTCCTAAGCCCAGGGTCCTAATTAGGAAGGAAGGTTGTGTAATTAGCGTTGAATGTTTTTATTTTGTTTGTAATCTTTTGAAATTTGGAATACATACAAAGGTACATCATCATAACAAGGAGATTGAGACATGTGGTGGGGGGGGGGGGGGGGGGGGTACTCCCTATACCTGGCACTATAGGTATGTGCCCCCCTCAAGACACTCTTTTTCAATTTTTTGTTCCGGAGACCACCAAAATCCTAAATATTGGCCGTTCCGCCCGTTCCACTGGTAGTGAATTTGAACAGCCGCTGGAGTCCCCCCTTGCAAATGTGGAGAGGGGCGATCCACTCCGGAGACCCCCCTTGCATTTAATTATATCAGAGCTGTTTAAAATGAGGCTCCACTGAGAAGATACTTATAGTAACATGACCATTATGTTACAATGGCAGTGTTTGAAATGTCGCCCTCTTTTGACAGATGGTATATAAGCCAATCAAATACTTATGCAAAATTTGATGATGCACAGTGACAATGGGATATGGAGGGATATCTACCAAGAAATAAGATCACTTTTATCCTGAAATTGACAATACTTATCACTGACTAGTAGCCTAGAGATGAAATTAAGTATGTCACTGAAAAGGGCCTAACTTACGTGCCTAACTTACAGGCTTTCATCATGTTTGGCAGCATGCATTTGGCCCGCATTTGGCTGGGGAATCATGATTGATGAAAATGCTTACAATTCACAATAACAATTAAAATATATTTTTAGAGCCATACAGATTAAAGGGGCCTTGTCTAGAGTAGTGGTTTAATGAAAGGAATTACTTAAATGTGTAGACTATAAGCAACAGACTTTAGCCAAATAACAGTATTGGGAAAGTTACCGAAAGTATCTATACTGGCCAAACCAATTGATCGATATTGTCGAAATAGTATTAAAAAAGACTTGTATGTATGTGTGGTAAAATCCAAACCTTAGCATCTTTAAATGCAGAAATATTAATTTCACTAAATACTAAATTCACCGCTTGTTTGCCTCTCAATCTCTGCCTCTCAAGCCTGCAGTGTAAAATGCGATTGAATTGAATATATATATGGTAAACAGATTTTGTTATTTCAAACATCATATTGCTCAAATAGTAAATCTCAAAACATTAACACATAAGTTATACTCTTTTACATGGTACGTAGGTGATTAAAGCATATTTGTTTCCATCAGGTGCTTGATGTACATCTAACCTAGATGTAGACATAGACCTACTGATTAGTTCAACCCAAATCATTATTTAATCTACATAAAGTCTGATAAAAATGGACACAGTTTAATAATATCTTTAATCTGCAAATGAGATTTTGACAGTCAGGTGTGACAGGGATAAGTGTTCTGCTAGGGATAATTTGCACTCTTATCCCTGTTATATCGGCCGCGCAGCAGACAACATCACAACCTTGCCGACGTCACATAATTTAAAACAAATATTGGAATATTCACAGCGGTGCCATTGTATTTCCTTGTCATTTTTTGAAAATGAATTATAAAGAGAAATTAGATTGCCAATAATAATCCATCGATATACAAATACGGATACCGATGTGCACATTAAACCACGACAAGAACCACAAGAACAACAACAACAACATCATCAACAACAACAACAAAAATTATTTCACACGATCTCAGATTATAGTAGATCGACAAATCTATCGCTTTCATGGCCTTTTTGACATTATTATTGTTATTTTCACTGTCGGCATTCTAGCGATAGACGCGACCGATACGCGGTGCCTTAAGAGGCAAGAACACCGTAAGTCCGCAGTAAAAGTTACTTACGGAATAACATTTTTGTTGGGACATAAAACACCACATTCTCACACTTTGAGCGACATTTGTAGCCCTATCAATACATTTAGGGCTGATATAATACTTTAACTCACCGATATCGTGTGTCGCTATACAAGTCATTCTATAATTACGGCGAATTGTGAGATTTTCCACAATTTTCCATGCCTCTTCTTCGGTCTTTCGCGGTACTTTTTGTTCAAACTGCAAAAAAAAAAAATATAACGTGCATCCGTATGCGCGAACACTTTTTCAGAAACTTAGGCAGCTAGGTACGGTACAGCGCGCGCGCCGCAAAGCTGCTATAACTTGGCGCGCCCAAGTTCTGTATAGCAGCTTTGCGGCGCGCGCGCTGTACCGTACCTAGCTGCCTAAGTTTCTGAAAAAGTGTTCGCGCATACGGATGCACGTTATATTTTTTTTTTTTGCAGTTTGAACAAAAAGTACCGCGAAAGACCGAAGAAGAGGCATGGAAAATTGTGGAAAATCTCACAATTCGCCGTAATTATAGAATGACTTGTATAGCGACACACGATATCGGTGAGTTAAAGTATTATATCAGCCCTAAATGTATTGATAGGGCTACAAATGTCGCTCAAAGTGTGAGAATGTGGTGTTTTATGTCCCAACAAAAATGTTATTCCGTAAGTAACTTTTACTGCGGACTTACGGTGTTCTTGCCTCTTAAGGCACCGCGTATCGGTCGCGTCTATCGCTAGAATGCCGACAGTGAAAATAACAATAATAATGTCAAAAAGGCCATGAAAGCGATAGATTTGTCGATCTAAGATTATAGATCTAATCGTAGATCGTGTTTTTGCTGTCTACATGAGGCGGGATAATACGCAACTTCTGCAGCAGGCTAGAGCTACTTTGTCTATTATGTAAGTTGAAATGCCTCATATGGTTTATTTTGATACATTTTAAACATTGTAAATCGTTTAGAGCGTTAGTTAATCGTGTTTCCAAAACTGTAATTTTTTACTTTTGAGCTGTATAAAACGAACTCCTGAAGTCCCGTATATGCATTTTCATGTAAGTAGGCATCCCTTCTTGACTCAAGATCCGAGATCGAGACTTGAGTGTGCACGTGCCTGTGAATGTGAGAGTGAGACCGAGATTGAGAGCTCCTCCTCCTGCTCATCTTCTCCCCTCTACCTCCACCACCACATTCTCCACATCCTGCCCCCTTCTCCTCCTGCTCCTCTTCCTTCTCTACCTATTTTCCTTCCTCCATCTTCTTTTCCTTCAGGCTTCACCTTTTTTTTGGTGCTCGTTTGGGTTTCATCTCTCCTTTCTTTTCTGTGCATACTTTGCCTTCTCTCCCTTTCTATGTCTACTTCTCTTTATTCTCCTATTCCTACTACTTCTTCTCCTCTTTCTCCTCTCCTTCTTCTCCTAATCTTAGTCCTCAATGAGATCTGGAACCATGTAGACTAGCCTGAAATTCAGTCTTAAATTTGAATTTATCCTGGCGCTTGTAATGTAGTTGTAGATCTAACTTAGATGTAGACATACCGTTTCTACACCAGTAACGGATCACCTACCAAAATTGATGCATAAAGACGTTTGTGACTATCTAATTGTTTTAATTTTCATAACTGGAAGAGGAATGTGCATCTAATATCTACTTTATCATCTCCTTTTTAAAAGTGATAAACCTCAGTTCCATGATCATCGCGCAAAAGTGAGATATTAGCCTTCAAAATAGTGTCATCTAGTGACAAAATGTACAGATTTCAGATTTTCAAGAAAAAAAAAAAAAATATATTCTTTTTATAAGAATTTAAGATGTTAAAAAAACGAAAATATGCCGACGGATCTAGAATTAATATATTATTTACACAAAAAGATGTTCTGGTATACACCCCACAGCATTTTCGCGGTGTTTGGGTGCAGCTTTATAGTAAAAAAAGGGCAAATTTTAATGTATTTTTACAGCAGAAATTATCTACACCAGTAATGGGTCACCCATTTTAAAATCCTTATAAAAACAAAACAAAAGATCAGAATTAATTTTGTTTTGCTGCAATGTATTTCACAAGAATCTGTGATATTTCTTAAATATCGAAAATTGTCCGTCTTTAATGTTTAAGACACCAAGTTGTTTTCTAAAGTTACTGATTGTACCCAGTTAAACTACTAAAATTAGCAACAATTTGTATGCCATACAACATGAGACTTTTTATTTAGCAAATAGGTTTTCTTGCAGAAAATGATTTCAATCTAAAATTATAACCATGTTTAGATCTTACTATTTTCTGTGTAGAATAATTTTTTCAAAGTTGAATAACAGTAACCAGAAAGGGAAAATAGGACAAATAAATATGCCACAATGCATGCAAACATGTTATTTTCTGCCCAAATCAAACAGGAATGATAATACTTTGTTAAGTGCAATAATTGTTTCAAACATCTTTATGACAAATCTTTAGCCTATAGACAGATTTTCTAAGACATACTGTACATTGTAATTGGCCTGAGGTCATAGACAATAAACCAGAGTCCACCCACGCTTTGGATTAGTCTAATTGACCTTTGTTCTGTAAAAGCTAATATTTGCATTCTGGATTGTGGAGAGATGAAAAACACTTCAGATGACATGTATTGAATCAAGGAAGAAATCCTGTCTGTGTATTGCCATGTTAGAATAAATTTAGTCACTTACTGATATTGGATTTCTGTATCTTGGATTTTAGGACTTGTGTATTCATCTGTCTTATCACCATGGTTGTATGTCCTGTACAAGATGTGTAGTACTATTTTTATGGTAGAAATTACATGTTATAAAGTGTCTACAATGTTTCATAACCAGCAATATCATTGAACTATCTATTAAAGAACAAGTCCGATTAATCTGGTTAGGACGAGTCCCGAAAGTACTCTGGCAGCATTTACTGTTTGTTTATATACCGCTCTCTATATGGCTAAATAAATGAAAGCACAACTTATTAATGAAAAATAAGAAGAAATTTTCCCATACAACTTCTTAATCAATTATTATGCAAATGTCTGATTTCCACACTATCATCACAAATGACTTAAAAGTTACAGAGAGACACCACGTTTTACAGCACAAATGAATATAAAACCTACAACAAATATTGGCTTTTTGATACAGAGAGAGACCACAACCCCTGCATGCATAAAATGTCTGTTCAGTATGCTTTAACAAATTTTAAAGCAGAGTCTTTCGTTTCCGGCTAGACTGGGCTCGATGGAACAAGTTCTTATTTAAAGGGATCTAGTATTAACTTTGATGACATACATGTGCAAAAACTGAAGAAGGGTTGATAACAATGTGCATGTCTATTTCTGATATAAATGTCTTCTGGGTAATATGTAAAAAATTCCATGATACTAACTGCTTTTATCAGTTGACCGAGTAATGAGTGAAAATGCAAAGTGATAATTGCTCATTCACTGCACTGACTTTGTACACAATTGAAATTATCCAGTGGATAATGTCAAATCCAAACACTGCAAGCATAGATATCTTTTAATATAACCGATGCAAAATATGAACTCAAAAGCTGCTCCATGCTTCTATTGGTAATATGAATTCAATGCTGTATGTGAGAACTGCTAGAGTTCCAAATAAATGTAGAGGATTTTGACAATGTTACTAGATCCCTTTAAGATGGTCCTCTAGAATGACTGATTGATGTGAATCACGTGTGTTTGGAATAGGGTTGGGCTGAACAAATAGAGCAGGTTCACAAGTACACAGTTTTAAGTACATTGGTAGTTAACCAGTATAAAAACATTTATAAGCAAAGTAAACCAGACTAAAAGAAATAATGAAAACAACCTAAAAACACCTGTTTGGGACTTGTTTGTCTTATCGACTATGCTTTAATGATTATATATATGGTCATTTTCACGGTAAAGGGTGTAACATCGAAATTTTAACATTTTGACCAGTTGTGTTCTCATTGGTTGACAGATCTGAAAGTTTTTTCTCCACAGAAGTCATCTAGGTAGTACCTACCTTGGGTAGCATAGCCATCCTTGGAAGTTTCTTCATAAAGTTTTTTACAGGCACATATGTACCATAAATTGACCCATTTTGCTATGTAAAAAAAACAGTACCTTATTTGTAATGTTCACCATTTTCTTCATTAACCTCATTGATTCTTTTTTTTTATGCTGAAAGTATTGTCAATGGTTCAACGAAAAATGCCAAATTACTTTTCAACCTGCGTCGCCCTTATTTTCCGAGAACGGCACATTTGAATCTGACGTTTCGGAGGCTTCTTTTTCCGTTAACAATTGTTAACAGAATCTTGTCCATAGCCAGGAGTGGAACTTCTCTCTATTCCTTTAGTCTTTGTTGAAAAACAATGACTCATGTTCTGAACTTAAAGTGGGACACTGAAATTTTCTGATTCTAGGTCTTATATAATTTTGTTCGCAACTTGACTAAAAAGAGTGAAATTTCCGTTAACTGTTTTGAAGCCTCTGAAACAAACTGTCCAGTCACCTTGTATAAATATGAATAACAGAATTCATCCAAACTTGTTGTTAAAAAGAAGCATATGGACCTCTTAATCAATGGTCTAAAAATAGTTGAGATATGCCTCACTTTTTGGAAATGGGAGACATTACAGATTTTCCGTTAGCACTTGAAGCCTCCGAAACACAATGAAGCCTCCGAAACGTTAAAATCATGAATTGCCATATTTTAAAGAGAATTATTTGATGAACCATCCTGAATCTTATTTATAATCATAAATTGGGATGTGGAGACCTATCTAAACATAAATCTATAGTCATACCTGATGAAAATATGAAAAAAATGTGTTTCGGAGGCTTCAAGTAAGTGTTAACAACCAAGTTTTTGCATTTCTCAAAATATTAACAGGAGTACAGTTTCCATACTCATATTTTATGTTTTGTCAAGGTTTACTGGAAGTACATTAACTCATTTGAGGTTCAAGGCTGCTTTATTTACTCAATTATAAGTAGTTACTATATTACAATGTCATTTTTCTCACATTAGCTACCTAACATGCCATTATTCAACTCTCACTCCACAAGCAGAATGACCAACATATCTGATAGTAATGCATGTAAACCTTGATCACTCAAGCCCTTAATAAATTAAGCATGCAAAATGTTTGAAAACATAACTACATTTTACAAAATTTGTTGGCAGAATCGGCATACTAAATATATTTCTTAGTTGTTTCGGAGGCTTCAATCAAGTGTTAACAACAAAGCTTGTGCATTTCTCAAAATATAAACAGGAGTATGGTTGCCATAATCATATTTTATGTTTTGTTAAGGGTTACTGAAAATGCAAGACCTCATTTGAGGTTTAATGCTGCTTTATTCACTCATTTATAAGTAGTTACTATTTTACAATGCCAATTGTCTCACATTAGCTACCTAACAGGCCATTATTCAACTCTCACTCCATAAGCGAAATGACCAACATATCTGATAGTAATAAAATGTACACATTGATCACTCAAGCCTTGAATAGGTTATGGGTGCAGAGTGTTGAAAAACATCCAATATTTTACAAAAAACTTAAGCAGAATGGGCATCCTAAATATATTTCTTAGTTGTTTCGGAGACTTCATTTCATGTTAACATCTGTAATTGTTTCAATCCATTAAGTTTTCTGCAAACGGGCCATTCTTGGTCACGTGTGTGACCCAAAACATGACAAATTTTGAAATGGAATGCTTATATTTCAGTAAGTATGAGACTATAATGATTTTTACTTCATATGTGACTTGAATATGTTGTAGTCTTTCAAACTTAACACAAAAGATTTTATAAGGATTATGTAACTCAATGTCAGAGGTCAAATGGCATGGGTCACGTGTGTGACTTCGCACGGAGCGCTTTTTTCATAACTAAATTTCATTTGGAAAATTCTTTAAAATATGAATAGCTATAATGTTCATCTTATTACCAGAGAAGTACTATACATTTGTAAGTACAACAATAGCAATGAATGAGAATTATATCAAACCGTTGTTTTTTATAGTACTTAATTATGTGGCAACGTCTGGTCACGTGTGTGACATTTTGGGGTGGTCACGTGTGTGACATGTACAGTATGAATGGGAAAATGGGAATTTTATAATATCGGGTTTAGAAAAGAATGAAAGGTTGAATTTTTACAAAGTTGGTATCAACCTGTACAGGAAAGTGAGAAGAATGAGCTTGCTAATTATCCTTTTGATATCTTGATTATTTTCTGAATTATGATTATTAGAAAAATATTGAAATATGTAAATTTATGCAAATGAGTAAAAAAGTTTCATTTTAAACTTCAAATCATGTATTTCATGAAACTTTACACATGGATCATTCCAAAAATGGAACAAAACTACAGAAAAATAAAACTTCAATTTTTCCGAAAAAGTTTCACTTTTCAAAGAATGGCCCAAACCCATCTTGATCTATCTGAACATACCAATTGAAGTGAAGATTTACAAAGACCTGTCATTATGCATGAGGAACTTTGCAGTGGGCACTGGGCAGTTGTCCTTTTAAAACAACATAGCAGAAGTTTGATGATCAAAATTAGACCTCAGTGCTATAGACAAGTGCAACAAACATTCTCATACAAGTGCATACAAAAGAAGAATGATACTAAAATTGTCCAATGGAACTTTGCTGACTTTAACTAATGTTGTATTTGACACTACATAAAGAGCTCTCTGGAAAAGTGCATACAGTAGCTGACCTCATCTATAGAATATGTATCAAACTAGTGCTTGAACGTCTACCAAAAGGTGCCTACAACAAAAAGAACAGACACTTTATTCAATTGCATGAGCATCTATTCTTTTAGTTATGACATGGACACATGTATCTTAGTATTCCCGAAGGGGGGTGTAATGGTGAATGGAAAGACAATGCATGGTTTGATCTACTGTTGTAAGAACAGACTGCCTCCTTCTCCAAGTCTTGGACTTGAAACTAATCTTGGAATTTTGTGATAGACATCATCAATAAGAATGTAGATATTGGAGTACAAATGAATGACACACACATACATTCTAACAATGTATTGGATATAGATACCACCACCATGGAATTAAGATTTGGTTCACACAAGATATTTCAAGGATATCCAGTTAGCGTCATTTGTCAGGCAGCGCAGCTTCTAATGTGATATTGTGCAAATGGTGCAGCCTGTGAAAATGTATCGTGGTCCAAGTTGTTAGGGTAAGGCTTCAGGTTGTCAGATGGATGAAGGACGGGGGACTGGCAAATTATGTGGATGGCAGTTTGCTCGGGTGTGTCATGTATGCTGGCTGGGAAGGTATATTGTTCCAGCAATGTATGCTGGCCTTAAAGGGATCTAGTAACTTTGTTGAGATGTGCAAAAACTGATGAATGGTTGATGCAATGTATACTGTTGTTATCTCATATGTCCTCAGGGTATTGTGTGAAAATTTCAGGTCAAATGGACAATGTATGGCCAAGTAATGAGCAAAAATGCAAAGTGATATTGGGTGATATTCACCAACTCACTGCATTCACTTTGTACAGGGATGAAAATCTCGCCCGGAGATTTTCTTATCTAAATACTTCAATCATACATATCTTTGTAATGAAAGGGAAATTTGAAAAACCGAAAGCTGTCCCATGATTTTATTGTTAATACGAATACAACAAGGTATAAAGGAACCGCTAGAATTACAATTTTATTTTGAGGATTTGGACAATGTTACTAAGCCCCTTTAAATCTGACAACTCCTGTACGAAGCCTTTTGAGGGGTATCCAATCTATTTTCAGTTGATCCACCCCTGGTTGCAGTTTTGCATCAATTGGGTTACTGTAAATTTAGGGGATTGAGAGGTCTGCTGGCTCATCTCATAGGTTGTTGTCTGACATATGTAATTTAAAATACTGCAAGAATGCGACATGGATGACTTGGTTGTGTTCTGGACAATTTCAAGTTCTGATTGGCATAACCCATATCTTCCTTTTTGCCCATGTCGGATCTGAGAGGAATAGAACTTACCATAATTGTGCACACTTCAAATTCAAGTCATCAGTTTTGTTGTTTGGGAGTTCTAAGCTCAAAATGCATGTCTGAGTGCCACCATCATGCTCCAGAAGCTCCAGAAGCATGATATTGTTTGAAATACATGTACTTTGATTGGGCACTATCAATTAATTTTTCACTTTGAGTTCAAGTTATGAAGCATATTTCCAATAAAAATCAAGGTAAACAAAATGGCACTTCATTGTTCTTTGATGTACATGTAGTATTCGGAATTGCATTATTTGCTATTAAATTCTGGCTGTGAATAGGTCAACTTTAGTAGTTTTGATACAATGTTGTAGGCATTTCACTTTGAAAAAAATTGTAGTATGAAGGAAGAGCAACTGCTCCTAAGTCTATGGTTTGTCCAAAAATAAGAATGAAGTTGTATCTGTGGTTTGAAGAGAAAAAAAGACAGTAAAATATTTTTGTATTGTATTCATGGTTCATGTAATTGTATTGTATCAAGACTCTAACCAGGGCATGAATTCACAAACGCCTCTGATAGACTCGAGCCTAATTAGTTTTTTAGGACCATGCAGTCCCGAATGGGTTTATCCACCATAGACTATTTATTTGTTGGTATATAACAAACCTCCACACAAAATGTTCCTGCTTGCCCTTTCGGATTAGTAAAATCATAAATGTTCTTATTTCACTTGCCCAAACATACAATTTTATTGCCCCCCCCTCCCCCCCCCCCCCCCCCCCCAAAAAAAAAGACCAATCAATTGTGCTAAGTAGCTTTATCTGCTTGGAAAATTTCTCTCTTGTTTCTATAGATAAGATTTTCTCTTCTGCAGGGCTTGACACTAGCACTTGCCCGCTTGCCCGGGGCAAGTAAATGTTGCAAGGGGAATTTCATAAATGGTCTAGTTTGCTTGCCCGATCGGCCAACTTAAAGTAAAGTTCACTTCAACTAAAAGAAATACAACATAGTTCCTGAATGAAAATCTCATCAAGAATTTAGGGGGCAAGTAAATAGTCTGTTTGGGAAATTAAATTTGGAGAGAAACAAATGTATTTTACTTGTCCCGATTGTCCAGTAGAGAAAAGGTTAGTGTGGAAGCTTGTCTTAAGGAGTTACAATGTTTGTTCCCCAATTGGCATGGGCGTAAATACATATGTAACACCTATTTATCAGGGGGGGACGAATGAATAGATCACCCCCCCCCCCCCCCCCTGTATCAATGACAGATTTTAATTGGGCATCAAAATTTGGACCATTTACGATATCTTACTTGCCGACATCAATTTTGACTAGCCCCAGGCAATAGGGCAAGTGCTAGTGTCAAGCCTGGGGGTATAACATGCATCAGTGGTGAATTCTGAGCCCGCTTTTGGGGGTACCAGTCCTCAGTGGGTTAACTCATTGAAGACTAAATTACATTTATGTATAACATACAATGTCCGTAGATTCATTCCAGCCCATGTATTTTTGAGGACCAGTTCTAAATATTATATCTCGTTTAAGACTAATTATGTTCTAACATGCCTCCAGTATATGAACCTAAATCCTAGTATTATCAGGACCTGGGCCCCGTTGCAGAAAGAAGATACAATCGATTGTAAGTTACGATTGATTGTAAGTCAGCGTTTCAACCAATCAGATTTGCGCATCTAGAACATCTGTAATCTGACTTACGATTAATTGCAACTTACAATCGATTGTATCTCTTTCTGCAACGGGGCCCAGGTCTGGTTGGGTTAGCCCATTAAAGACCATTTCGTAGGTGGAGAAAGAGAAGGGAGTTTAGTTCAGTTCAGTTCAGTTTATTCAACACTCGTCATGAAAGGCAAAATTTACAGAATTACAGAGATTAAAAATAAAATAAACAACAAAATAGACATTCATATGATAGTGTAGGGGTTAGCAGAAAGGAGTAATAATGCTCCTTATATGAAAGGTAACCCCTGTAAAAGTATTTTAGCAAGATGATAATTTGCTACAGGTCTTCTATTATAATCATGAATTTGAATATTATGAATAAAAGTAAAGAGATATTTGTTTAGGCAATTGCCCAGTAAACAATAAATTGTGACATTTACAATTTGGAAATTTCCCATATCAATGACCGTTGATATCCTACATTGATGAAATAAAGGTCTTGTATGTGCGTTAAAATGAGCATGATTAGTAATCCGTATTACTCTCTTTTGTAATGTTAAAAATCTATCCATATTCCCTTTACTTGAATATGCCCGTGTTATAATACAATGATTTAAGCATGGAGTTTTTAATTGAACTTGAATTGTTTAACATTTGTTAACAAACTTGCCATTAAAATCATTACAAAGTAATATACAAGGTATATCAGGATCACATCTTAGTAAGCCAAGGGCTTGAGATGGCAGAGTGACCCTATACAAGAGCATATGAGCGTAATGCATTACAAAGTATAAACATAAGTTAAAAATAATCATGAACATACAAGTAATAAGTCAATGAATTAAACATTATTTGATAAATTAAGCAAGTTTGTAATTTTAATAATCTATCCATATTCCCTTTACTTGAATATGCCCATGTTATAATACAATGATTTAAGCATGGAGTTTTTAATTGAACTTGTGTGTTTACATTTGTTAACAAACTTGCCATTAAAATCATTACAAAGGATATACAAATTATATACAAGGTATATCAGGGTCACATCTTAGTAAGCCAAGGGCTTGAGATGGCAGAGTAACCCTATACAAGAGCGTAATGCATTACAAAGTATAAACATAAATTTATAAATAATCATGAACATTTAAGTAATAAGTCAATGAATTAAACATTATTTGATAAATTAAGCAAGTTTGTAATTTTAATAATCTATCCATATTCCCTTTACTTGAATATGACCATGTTATAATACAATGATTTAAGCATTGAGTTTTAATTGAACTTGGATTGTTTACATTTGTTAACAAACTTGCCATTAAAATCATTACGAATACAAATTATATACAAGGTGTATTGGGGTCCCATCTTAGTAAGCCAAGGGCTTGAGATGGCAGAGTGACCCTATACAAGAGCATATGAGCATAATGCATTACAAAGTATAAACATAAAATTAAAATAATCAT
Source organism: Echinarachnius parma (assembly GCA_037951105.1). Lineage (NCBI taxonomy): Eukaryota > Metazoa > Echinodermata > Echinoidea > Clypeasteroida > Echinarachniidae > Echinarachnius > Echinarachnius parma. Next base: position 52,469 of record JBAMJV010003146.1, read on the forward strand.
GAAAATACAAGTAATAAGTCAACAAATTAAACATTATTTGATAAATTAAGCTTTAAAAAGACACACCCCGTGGTGAAAAAACACATGACAAACTAACAAAACAACACTACAATATATATATACATGATAATTATGCCAAAGAAAGATAAAAGACAAGCATTTGATCAATTACAATGATAGGACAAATACATTACTACCCTATTAGCTGGTGTATTAACTGCACATTTTTATCTATAAGTTCTCTGTAACTTCCAGATGATCCTTCCACTCTTCATATTTGTACTTTGATTGTTTTCTTGTTTTAATCTGTTTTTGCAATACATGTAGTTTATAATGTTATTTTGTATTATTGTATGTTTTTTCCCCTTGAATGGCAACCCAAAGTTGGGGGTTAAGTTTATACACCGGCAAATACGGTAATTGAAAAATGTGTAGTACAGACGTTTCAAAATAAAGTGCAATAATAACATGATCAGTAATTTCTGATATTTTTTCTTAAAATCATAATATTTGAACTCTGCGGTAATACTACTATTCCAGATTTGGTTCCTTAATTTGTTTCTCTTTATTGATTGATTTTGACCATGAGATGTTCGAAACATGGGTGGGTAACTAAGAGATAAATTTCTAGTATTTCTCAAAAGTGATATCAGAATGAGTAATAAAGTAATTAGCAAAAGGTAGCATATTGTGTTTATATTCATACATAAATGTACCTTTTTATAAGTAATCATATCGAGGTGATGGTAAAGTATCGATATGAAATCTGTTTTAAACTTTTGATCACAATACAAATATTTACCTCCGAAATTTTCGGCTGTCGTCTACAGCCTTCATCAGCGATGTGACCCGACTTGACCTTTCGTGACGTAACGATCGATCAACGGGTCGTAGACATTCGGTAGCTTGTATCGCCCCCCGTCTCGGTTCAGTGAAGGTTGAAAGGCCCGGATGTAGATTGCTTCCTTCACCCCTCTCTCGAAGTATCGAGCTACCGAATGTCTACGACCCGTTGATCGATCGTTACGTCACGAAAGGTCAAGTCGGGTCACATCGCTGACGAAGGCTGTAGACGACAGCCGAAAATTTCGGAGGTAAATATTTGTATTGTGATCAAAAGTTTAAAACAGATTTCATATTAACTACCAATACAGATGAACTTTCATAGTAGTAAAGTATCGATGTTGACCATGAGATGTTCGGAAAATGGGTAGGTGAATATGATAGCAGTTTCTAATATTTCAGAATGAGTTATTAATTAATTAATTAGCAAAAGCAAGAGGTAGCATAATATTTTGATATTAATACATAAATATACCGTTTTATAAGTAATCATATTAAGGTAAAGGTAAAGTATCAAGGCATTTAAATATTACATCTGTATGGGCACGGTAATGGGAACTAATGTGAATAGCCTGTTTCTGCAATATAATCAATCTTTTTAAGAAGGGAAGCGCAAGCTCTTCCTTGAATCAAATTCCAATATTGAATCTAATTACATGCAAGGTAGTATCATAGTATTGTACAACATAAATAAGGCCCTCAAGCTACATATAGCATAGAACATGATTTATACATAATACCTATAATATACATAATTATTTTTATAAGATTTTGATGAGCAACTATAATATTGCCATTCAAAACTGCACAATGGAAGTTTGTGAGACTCAAAAATATACTCAAACTCCATATAAAGTACTGTCACTGCTGAGCCTTTTTGCATACAGACTATAACAAGATAAGTCTACAAGTAATTAAATTAACATGTTCAGAATTAGATTAGTATGCCTAGAATTACCGTTATTTCACATACAGTATTCCTTAAAGGGATCTAGTAACTTTGTTGACATACAGGTGTGCAAAATTAATGGTTGATGCAATTTATGTTTTTGTTATCTCATATGTCCACAGGGTATTGTGTGAAAATTCCAAGTCAAATGGACATTGCATGGCCAAGTAATGAGCAAAAATGCAAACTCACTGCACTCACTTTGTACACAGAGAATACTTCAATCGTACATATCTTTGTAATGAAAGGGAAATTTGAAAAAACGAAACCTGTTCTACAATTATATTGTTAATTCGAATACAACAAGGTATGAGGGAACCACTAGAATGACAAATTTATTTTGAGGATTTGGACAATGTTACTAGTCCCTTTAACAACACATCTCACTATATACAACCCTGGAAAAAAATTATTATTATTATTAGACCAAGCACTTTTTGCTCAAAATTTGAGATTGTTTACCCTATTTTGTCACTTTAATTGCATTTTAAAGAAACAAAAGTTCATTAACTATCAAAGAGGGTATAGTCGATGGGATTAGGAATGCCTACAACAGATTTCATGTCTTAAATTTGAAGAAAACATGAATTTCATGAATATTTGTGTGGATTTTTTGCCATAAAAAGGTATGGCATTTATATACACATTTTCAATGCATAGTGGAACATGTTATGTGTTCTGTTAGTAGTACTAGGAACCAGAGAGATCTTTCTATGGTATAATCACAACTTACAGAAAAAAATTCAACAAATTTTGCACTTTGTATACAAATTTTTATATAAAACCCATACCTTTAATGTACATGAAATCTATTTTAAACTTTTGATCACAATACAAATATATACCTACAAATATGTAATGTACATGGAAGGAATGGACAAAATCCATACAATTTGGATCAAATTCATGTTTTTATCAAATTCAAGGCAGAAAATATGTGGTATACATTATATATCACTTACACCATTGACTACACCCATTTTTGTATGTCATGAATTAATTTTCTTCGAAATATAAAATTAACAAAATAACATCAAACTTCATTCCTAGAGGTAAGGACGCTGACCTCATTACTCCCCTCTACCTGCGTTATCCATGGTGGCAAGGTCTCCAGAACGTCCTCATGACTGAACTCTAGTTCATGTCTACGAAAGATGTTTGTGGATGCATTTCCGTGACGGGTTTTTACTCTTATGGCCTCAATATGGCTTGACGTTGTGAGCACAAAATCTCTCTTTCCAGCCTTAAGGAGATTAAGATTTTTTATGGATCTTTCTGTCAACTTACACCCTTGGCCATCCAGAATCTCATTCTTTATTTGCCAGACGTTAGTTGTATCTAGGGCATCAATTCGTAATTTGAAAACCAAATCTATGTTTGCTCCAGGTACCTTTCTGATCTTTCTTTGAAGTTCTGCAACCCGATCCGTCTTCGGGGAAGTTGTAAATCCAATTTTCAATAGTTGCAACGAGCCTCCAATACCACGTGTGGGATGCTCCAAAGTGAAAGAAATGCCAAACACGTAGTTACATTTCTCTTTATCGTCAAGTCTGATGGTGTTTTTTTTATTACTATCAGATAGGGACAAGCGATTCATCTTCCGGATAAGCGTTTCATTGTTCTCCCAGAGCCATTCCAAATAGTCCGGGCTTCCCAATTCTGTCCTCCATCTCCTCTCTCTTCTAGATGAAGCCATAGTGTATCACTGCTTGACCGGATGGATGACTCTTCATTGTGTGGATGAAATCCTGTATTGAGAATAATAATAATAATAACATTAAGAATATGATGTGACAATGGAGAGATAATTGTTATCTAAACATTATTTAAGCATTGTTATCACTATTGTTACAAATGAGATGTATTGGAACATACACATGTTTGAATAGTAATGATGAAAATGTTGCTTGCATAGATAGGACTTAACAATATGCTCTCTAAGCACTATTCAAATTGAATATAAAAAACAGCAAAATAATACAAAACAATCCATTTAAAAACAAAAAATAAACATAGTTTTCCAATGCAACGATGATTTCTAGCCTAAGTAGATTACTAGTAGATTTTATGAAAGGATTAAATATTAATGTATTACAATGACTCAATGATACCATGGAATCATTGTAATACATTATCTAATCATGTTATAAAATCTAATAGTCACAAGCATTCTTTGATTATAACAATACTGCTGTATATTCTGGATAAATTCCCCTCAGCCCCTCGGTATATACAGGGGTTCCCGAATGCAATTTTTTTGATGAGCAGTAAAAGATAATGATGTTAATTGTTTGTACGATTGGATTGTTGTGTTATTAAAAGGATGCATAGTCCTGATAAATGTTCTCATGAAGAAATTATTGATTTACAGCAACGCATTTGATATTACAAGTGGTGGGTCATGACCTTTATTTTACCTTTTATTGCATGTCCCAATATTTTACTGGCACATACATGTATTCGTTAATCGTTATATTGGTCAATGGTAATCAAATGTATTAGATTTTGAATGTTCCTTCCTAACAGTTTAACCTTAGAAAACTTGGGCTCATTCTCTATGGCCCCTGTTACACATGCGTCGGCTTTTAAAGCCGGCCCCGGGGCTGGCCTCACGCCTGCAATTTGAAGCCGCCTCGAGATCATTAAACCCCTGTTACACATGGCAGGACTCCTGTACATCTATTCACACGATTCAGGTTGATCGGGCCTCATACCCATATACGGCTCTGCTCATACCATATAAGTGTTGGCATCTGCGCGCCCTTTTATCCCATATTAGGCATATTAAGCGACCTACTTCCTTATTGCGTGCAGTACGCATTACGCGCACGCTGCAAGCGCATTTGCATAAAAGCCAGCCGGAGTCCAACTTACCCCTGTTACACATACCGATTGCGGGACTAAGGCCCACATCCAGAGGTGGACAGAAATGGAGCTGGCCTCAGGTCGGCTTTTCAAAATTGACCCCTGTTACAGATACGTGGGGACGCCTTCTTTGGCAGCCTCAGTCCACTTTAGAGGTATGGGGCCATCTACAAAGTACGTACGCAATTTTTGGTCCGAAATTGACCACCCCTCCCCCCTGTACGCACTTTTTATACACGTGGTTCAATGGAGAGTACGCATCAGATTTAACCCCCCCCCCCCCCCTCCCCTCCCCCTTGTGCGTACGTACTTTGTAGATGGCCCCTATGTGTAACAGGGGTATGTCATTGATAGTCAGATTGAGATATGAGAGGGTTAAATTTATCCTTGGCTAAATTACATCATTTTACGTCATCTGTGGTTATATTTAGTCCAATGTTTTATGGTAGGCTGGGTAAATTACACTTTCATCAGTTCAGGTTTGATTTTGTTTTTCTTTACTTTTTCTAAATTTGGTAAGCTCTTTCTACACTCGTTTTCAACAGAGGAGGTTCTTGAGTTTTCATTCGGTGATGAGTCCATTTTATATGATTCAGATAAATTGGCTATTAAGCCTTCAAAATCAATGATATTCATCAATTTTGTCACATTTTAACACTTCTAGCCAGTTTTAACTCTTTGAGCGCTTCGTTCGACTTTAGTCACAAACAGCGGCCCGCTTTGTTCGACTTTAGTCACAGACAACGATGCGTGCGGCGCGCGCGCGCGCGCATACCATATACGATGCGTGTGGCGCGCGCGTGTGCGCCTAAAATAATCTGGCGACGGGGGGATCTACTGCACAGCGCACAAAGTGTTAATAGCGTATACATGATAATGGGCATCGCTCAAGGTGGCATAAGCATGGAGTTTGTGTGTGTTTGTGTACAATGAGCGCGCATGATCATATGAGCATACACTAACAACAGCGGACCACTGACATAGCAGACTCGATAACAGCTGTTACATAAACTTGCTTTTGTTTTATAATAGTGCATGCTCAAATGACGTTTCTTGTGTACCGCTTCAAAACATGGCAGCCTCCAGTGGTCAGTCAAAACAGTTGATAGTGGTCTCAAAACCATAGATTTTTTTCCATTATTAGTGAATTCCAAGAGGAAATATGCACTTTAGATCTGACAGGAAATACACAGATATCAGAAACAGTAAGCAAAAACATCAGAGTTGGCTCCCGTTCAATTACAACAGTGCAATTAATCATAGAACATCAGAAACATGAATTAAATTAAAGCTGACAAATCCAAGATGCACGCGCAAAATACATATTGACCATAATGAACATGTATTACTTCCTGTACAGTATTCACATCAGCATCAGTATCAGTATGAATCTAGGTAGAAACTGTATTCTTACAAGTATGAATGAACATTAATTTAAACGAAACATTCAAAGTCTTACCAGGTATCAATCTGCTATTCAATTATTGTGCTTGAACTGCAAGATGCGATGCCAATTTATCAGAAGTTGTCCAGAATTCTTGCCGCATACAAACAGAAAAATTGCGCATTGCTCCAGAGGAACGAATTCAATTAAATCTGCTATGCAACGTTGGTATGACACTGGGTGTGGTCCCAGAGCATGCAGAAAAGGTGGAAAGGGAAGTTATAAAGTTAAATCAACAAAAGTGGCATAGTGGGGGGGGGGGCAGCTTTATTATTGCTGAGAATTCCCCTCATGTTTTTAGCTCATCCGGCCCGAAGGGCCCGATGAGCTTATGCCATGCTGTGGCGTCCGGCGTCCGTCGTCCGGCGTCCGGCGTTTGTCCGTCCTTCCGTCGTCCGTCCGTCCTTCCGTCGTCCGTCCGTCCGTCCGTCCGTCCGTCCGTCCTTCCGTCCGTCCATCCGTCCGTCCGTCCGTCCAGAGTTTTCAAAATGCTTCTTCGTTATTTTTCAACCGATTTTGATTCTGATTGTTTCATAAGATAGGGCTAGGAGGGGGATTTAAAACTTCTACACAGAATCGTGAAATTCATTATCTATGCAAATTTATTTGAAATCACAAAAAATGCTTCTTCTCCTTCATTTCTCGACCGATTTTGATTTGGTTTGCTTTATCTGGTAGAGCTAACTTTGGTACACTAAACTTTTACACAGAATTTTGAAATTTTTCTCCATTCATTAATTATGGTAATTTTTAATTTTTTTATTTTTTTATTTTTTTAATTTTTTGTATTTAATTTTTTTTTTTTTTTAAATTTATTTATTTATTTATTTATTTATTTATTTTTTTTTTATTTTTTATTTATTTATTTTTTTTTTAAAGTTTTTTTTGTTAATATTTTTTTATTTATTTATTTATTATTTTTTTTTTATATATTTTTTTTTCCCATGTCCCTTCCGGGGCGTCAAATTTATATTTTGTTCACTCTAATTTTGTTTTATTTTATTTTTATGTCCCTTCCAGGGCATCAAATTTTTATTTTTTGACCAGTTGAAAAGTGTACCACATGAAATTTGCGATATTTGATGTTGCGAGATGGCGGATGAGCGCTACGTCATTGATGTTCTGGTTGTATTCTTTTTGTCCAAAGATTGGGGGTGGATTATTGTAGAGCATCTTCTATGCATATTTTTATTTTTAAAACCATTGTTAAGTCTTATTTTTCTCAAATTATTGAGGGCAGGGGGCACTTTCCCCCCTCTCATAGCTGCGCCACTGAATGACGTCAGGTGCTATTCATTGTTTGAAATGTTTGCAATATGGCAAAAATACCAATGCATTGGTATTTTTGTTCTGAGCAATACAGAAATATTTTGTGATGCTTAATTCATGCTCAACAATGGGAAAGTACATGTGACCTGTACCTTGCGTGCACTTTAGAATGTTCTGTATTAAATGTAACTGTATATATACACATGTAAAATATTATACACATTGTACATGCACACTGTATTTCCTGGTGCTAAACCTATTATGAATATGCATAGAAAATCCTGTGTTTTTCTGTGGCTTTTTAGAACTTGCTAAAAGCAGTTTAACCATCAAATCCTCAAAAAAAGTTGGAAAATTGTCAATTTTACACATTTTACATATTACTATAAAGGGGACTATGATCAAAGTTAATTCTTTAATATGAGAAGAAATATTAATTCAGGAAATCTATCCCATTATAATTGACCAAAAGTTAGATTTTATTTGACATTTTACTTGATTTGTAATTCATTATTGACTTCATTAAATGTAGGAATACATTACATTACTACATTTCGGTGGTTTTGTATTCATGGTTCATGTAATTGTATTGTTTCAAGAATCTTACCAGGGCATGATTTCACAAAGGCCTCTGATAGACTCGAGCATAATTATTTTTTTCAGGACCAGTCCCGAATGGGTTAATCCGCAAAAGACTATTTGATTTTGGTATATAACAAACCTCCACACAAAATGTTCCTGCTTGTCCTTTCGGATAAGTAAAATCATAAATGTTCTTATTTCACTTGCCCAAACATACAATTTTAATGCCCCCCCCCCCCCCTAAAAAAAAAATAAAATAAAAATAAAAATAAATAAATAAATAAAATAAATATAAATAAAATAAAAAACACCAACCACTTGTACTAAATAGCTAAATCTGCTTGGCAAATTTATCTCTTGTTTCTAGATAAGAATTACTCTTCTGCAGGGCTTGACACTAGCACTTGCCCGCTTGCCCGGGGCAAGTAAATGTTGATATCAGGCAAGGGGAATTTCATAAATGGGCTAGTTTGCTTGCCAAATAGGGCAACTTAAAGGGATCTAGTAACTTTGTTGACATGTGCAAAAAGTGATGAATGGTTGATGCAATGTATATTGTTGTTATCTCATATGTCCACAGGGTATTGCATGAAAATTTCTAGTCAAATGGACATTGTATGGCCAAGTAATGAGCGAAAATGCAAATTGATATTCAGTAACTCACTGCACTCACTTTGTACACGGAAGAAAAACTCGCCCGGAGTTTTTCTTATCTGAATACTTCAATCATACATATCTTTGTAACGAAAGGGAAATTTGAAAAACCGAAACCTGTCCCATGATTTTATCGTTAATACGAATACAACAAGGTATAAGGGAACCGCTATAATTAAAATTTAATTTTGAGGATTTGGACAATGTTACTAAGTCCCTTTAAATTTCTCTTCAACTATAAGCATACAATGTAGTTCCTGAATGAAAATCTCATCAAGAATTTAGGGGGCAAGTAAATTGTCTGTTTGGGAAATAAAATTTGGAGAGAAACAAATGTATTTTACTTGCCCCAGTTCTCCAGTAGAGAAAAGGTTAGTGTGAAAGCTTGTCTTAGGGAGTTACAATGTTTGTTGCCCAATTGGGCATCCAAATTTAGACCATTTACAATATCTTACTTGCCCGACATCAATTTTTACTAGCCCCAGGCAATAGGGCAAGTGCTAGTGTCAAGCCTGGGGTATAACATGCATCAGTGGTGAATTCTGAGCCCGCTTTTGGGGGTACCAGTCCTCAGTGGGTTAACTCATTGAAGACTAAATTGCATTTTTGTATTACATACAATTTCCGTAGATTCATTCCAGCCCATGTATTTTTGAGGACCAGTTCTAAATATTATATCTCGTTTAAGACTAATTATGTTCTAACATGCCTCCAGTATATGAACCTAAATCCTAGTATTATCAGGACCTGGGCCCCGTTGCAGAAAGAGATACAATCGATTGTAAGTTACAATTGATCGTAAGTCAGCGTTTCAACCAATCAGATTTGCGCATCTAGAACATCTGTAATCGTGACTTACGATTAATTGCAATTTACAATCGATTGTATCTCTTTCTGCAACGGGGCCCTGGTCTGGTTGGGTTAGCCCATTGAAGACCATTTCGTAGGTGGAGAAAGAGAAGGGAGTTTGGTTCAGTTCAGTTCAGTTTATTCAACACTTGTCATGAAATGCAAAATATACAGAATTACAGAGATTAAAAATAAAATAAACAACAAAATACATTCATATGATAGTGTAGGGGTTAGCAGAAAGGAGTAATGCTCCTTATATGAAAGGTAACCCCTGTAAAGTATTTTAGCAAGATGATAATTTGCTACAGGTCTTCTATTATAATCATGAATTTGAATATTATGAATAAAAGTAAAGAGATATTTGTTTAGGCAATTGCCCAGTAAACAATAAATTGTGACATTTACAATTTGGAAATTTCCCATATCAATGACCGTTGATATCCTACATTGATAAAATAAAGGTCTTGTATGTGCGTTAAAATGAGCATGATTAGTAATCCGTATTACTCTCTTTTGTAATTTTAATAATCTGTCCATATTCCCTTTACTTGAATAGGCCCATGCTATAATACAATAATTTAAACATGGAGTAATTAATCAGTGAATGATAAAACATTTTAAAAATATGTACAGGAAAAAAATGATTTTTTAAAATATATTTTTTGAACACCTATATTTTTGGCTAATATATTGCACATACTGTATAACTAGTGTGTTCATGCCATGATTATCTACTATCAATTGAAACACCTAACAAATTTACAACTATTGCACATTCAAATAAATATTGATTTACCTGCAGTTCTATATTATCAAGATCTTTTGATGTGTGTGTGAAAATTTAAAACCAATATATTTTAACACAACCAATAAAAAAGTTTTCATAACTCATTCATACAATCTTCTTTTAAAACATTAATATTAGTATAGAATGAGACATGAACTCACTAGTGTCATCAGCAAAAAGAATAAACTTCAGCTTACCAGAAATATTACACATACATGTATCATTTACATAAATAATCAATAATCAATAGTAATAGTCCAAGAAAAGACCATGAGGCACTCCACATTGTAAAGATTAAATATAAGATTTTGTTATGGTCTATTTGTACAAATTGTGTTCTATTTTCTAAGTATCTTATAAACCATTTCAAATAACTCCTCAAATTACATTATAATAAAGTTTTTTATCATCCCCAATATTACTGCTTAATAAATTATGACAATTATGATTTTGTATTTTGTCATTGAATTTTTAAAAAGTATTTTGGGAGAACAAGCATTATGACACTAGTCAAATGCAACATGAAACATACACACGCATACAAAAGCACAGCATGACATCTTGCAAGTGAACAGATAAATAAGTTAAAATCCATATGGAACATACATGTATGTGACCTTTGTATGCCACAAAACATCCAATAAGTCGGGATAAATGATTGTGCCGATTTTCACATGGCATTAAATAGAAGTCATTATCTTTAACATGGTATATAATTTGTCATATTCGGCCGAAGCAAACCTTCTCAAAATGAGCGCCCAAGATTTGGAAAATGGCTGGAGCAGTTTTAAAGTTAGGGAGAAAATGGGCCGCTTTAAAGATCGGCATCAATTCAAGTGCTGTAATATGATCAGGCACGTACGCAGGAGGGGAGGGGGGGGGGGGGTGTTTTGGAGGTTAAACACCCCCCTTTGGCTCTTTAATTTTTAATTTTTTTTTTTTGAAGAATCCTGGTCTTGGCCTCATATTGTTGACCGACCCTGGTCTTGGTCTCGAAAATTGTGAAGGTACTCCGGCCTTGGCTGTGAAAATTTTCTACAGACACCCCCCCTTCCCCGCTTACCACGATTCTCAAACAATGGTCTTGGCCTCAAAAAATTAAGACTGGTCCTGGTATTGGCCTAAAAAATTGTTTGAGGTACTTGGTCTCGGCTTCGAAAATTTATAACAGACTCATTATTTCCAGCTAATAACAGACAAACTACCATTGCGACATAACGGTCGTGGTGTAAGGTCACATTTATACAATTCAATGTATACCAAAATTGAAATGAAACAAGAGTGATACAAAATGTAAAATATGCTATGTAAGCAGCCAGAAGCATTCTTATTACAAAATGTAATATTGTATACAGTATGTTCGCTGTCATGTCCAGTAAAAGACAAATCACCCTGTTACATCAAAAATCTGATTGTGCTTTACCAAAATAATGTTAATATTTGGTTTGTGAATATTAAGTTCAAACATGAAATAAATAGAGTGCAGTTGCTAATTACTAATTAAATGAATGCTCCAACTTTTATAAGATAATTCCTGTTACTCATACTCCTTTCACAGTAAAGATGCAAGATCAAGATTAGTGAAAAATGTCTGGAAAACTATTATATATGGTTTAAGATGACTTTGAGCCTGTTTCCACAGTATGTTTCAAAGAAACAAATTTCTTTATACTAATTCTAAATCAGCAGGAAGAGGAATTTCTAGATCACCTTGATCTTTGAAATTTTTATTTACTATTCTATTCAATCCTTTTAGTGTAGTAAACGTACTGTCTTCAATGTTTGCCTCAAGGTTCTCAGCTATGAGAACCCATTCTGCACGTTCATTTCTGGGCACCCCCAATTGCTGTGCAACACGCTCATCATCAAGGACATATCTCAAGTTCTGTCTCAATTTGCAAAGTTTGTCATGAATGTTTGTGTCTACTGGTACGGCAGCGATACTGTATACCATTCCATGGCTTTTTTTCAAATTCTCTTGTACTTCCTTGAGATTGATGCAAAGTCCAACTTTTGCTGTTACCCACTGATCATAGTTTCTTGCCTGCGCATGACCATTGAGGAGAGGTTTATCTGCAACAATTATGTAGAGGAGCATTTGGCTGCCTTCAGGAGAATTTTGTGTTGTCTGTCCTACTCCCTTTCGTCTTCTTGTGTTTGATGGTGCTGCTGCCCGATTTCCAATTATATTGAATGTTTCGAATTCCCTTGAGTCACTTCTTAGGACTCTGACCTTTCTACTCAAACTACCGCACACAGGAATTATCCATTTTGGCAAGACATTCTTCTTCAGAGCATCCTCATGTTTGAACTGTAGTACAGGATCATGAAAGATGTCGGTTGATGTATTTCTGAGACTGCATTTTGTTTTCATGGCCTGAATATGACTCGACGTTGTGAGCACCCATTCTGTCCTTCCATCCTTTGGTAGACAAAGGTTTTGTTTGGCTGGATCTGTCAACACAAACCCTTGGCCTTCCCGAATGTTGTCCTCTATATCCCTGAAGTTTGTTGTATCTGTGGCATCAATTGGTACTTTGAAAACAACATCAGTGGTTGCTCGATTACCAAATTTGTTTTTGATCTTTGTTACAAGTTCGTTGACCCGATCTCTCTTCTGGGTACGATCTCTCTTCTGGGTACGATCTGTCTTCTGGGTACCAGTATATCCAATCTTCAAGAGTTGCCATGGTTCTCCAATGTAATACACATCACGTTTTGGGTGCTTCAAAGTGAGAGAAATGCCATAAATGTGGGGACGATTCACTTCAAGTCTCAAGAACGTACCGTCTTTTGTGGTCATGTCATTCATTTTCTTTGTAAGCATTTTCATCTGCTGCTGATCATGAAGCCATGTTAGGTAGTTTTTGTCTTCCAATTGTTTTTTCCACCTGGCCTCCCTAGTCGTCCTAGTTGGTGAAGCCATGGTGTAGGTTTGGAGTATGCAATAAATCACAGATTGACTGGTTGGGTGACTCTTCTATGTCTTGGATGAAATCCTGTATTGAGAAGAATAAGAACAATAGCAATAAGAATATGATGTGACAATGAAAAGATAATTGTTATTTAAACATTAAATCATTGTTATCACTATTGTTACAATTGAGTTGAGTTGTAATGGAACAGAAACATGTTTTTAATAATTATAAACTGTTGCAGCTTGTACTTTATAAAATGTGCTCTCTATAAAGCCCTTTACAAATTGAAATATAAAAAATTGCAAAATAATACAAAGAAATCCAACTATAAATAAAGCATAAAGCAAGATATAAATGCGATTAGTCTGCGGTGAGTTTCAACACTGAATTGCGCTCATGAAATAGCATGGATAAGCCCTACCCATGCGTTGGCGTGGAACGAAGCTTCATTTTCAACGAGCGAGTTCCATTCGACGGATTATTACATACTGTATGTGGCTCATGATAAGCTTCAGGACCGGGGTCCTCCACAGAAAGGGTTTATTTACATAGCGATTAGTCTCTGGCGGGTTTCGACAATGAATAATAACGCATGGATAGGTATCACCAACCCATTCAGCAGCAGCGTAAAATGCTTCACTCTGTACTTGAAAAAACTCTTGTCTCACCTAGTTTATTTCCTCTTGGGAAACTAAAAATTCAGATTTTGTTGCCTTTCTGCCAGTTGTGGATGATAAATTAACCTTTTCAATTCAATTCAATATGGGAATGATCAATGTTTGTTGATGCACTTTTATGTGAACATTTTGACTGTCCACTGGAGGCTGTTTTCCAATAGTGCATGTATGTTAACCCGTTCAGGACTTGTCCCGAAAATACTCGGGCAGGAGTCTATGGAGAATGCATGTTATACCAAAATCAATCTGTCCTGAATCGGTTAAACGTCATACAACGTCGCTAACAACAGTGGACCACTGACATAGCAGCGGACTCGATAACATCTGTTACATAAACCTGCTTTTGTTAGTGCATGCTCAAATGACGTTTTGTGTGTACCGCTTCAAAACATGGCAGCCTCCAGTGGTCAGTCAAAACAGATTAAAGTGGTTTTAAAAATGTAGATTATTTCCATTATTATAGTGGTAACAAATGGAAATATGCAACTAGAAATGACAGGAAGTACACACATCAGAAACAGTAAGCTAAACTGTCAGTGTTGGCTCCTGTTCAATTACAAAAGCGCAATTAATCAGAGAACATCAGAAACATAAATTGAAATCAGAGCTGATAAAATCCAAAATGCACGCACACAATAAATATTGACCATAAACTTGTATTGCTTCCTATAAACATTATTCTCATCTGGATTAGTATCAGTTGATAAACACTAAATTCTTGTATGAAAGAACATTAATTTTGAAAGAAAAATGCAAAGTCTTACCGGTTATCAATCTGCTATATTCAATTATTGTGCTTGAACTGCAAGATGCGATGCCAATTTATCAGAAGTTGTCCAGAATTCTTGCCGCATACAAACAGAATGATTGTGCATTGCACCACAGGAACGAATTCATTTCAATGGGACATTTAACGTTGGTATGACACTGGGTGTGGCCCAGAGCACGCAGAAAAGGTGGAAAGGGAAGTTCTAAAGTGAAATCAACAAAAGTGGCATAGTGTGGTTGGGGGTGGGGGGGGGGGCAGCTTTATTATTGCTGAGAATTCCTCTCATGTTTTTGTATTCTTTTTGTCAAAAGATTGGGGGTGGATTATTGTAGAGCATCTTCTATGCATATTTCTATTTGTTTAAACCATTATGTTAAGTTTTATTTTTCTCAAACTATTGAGGGCAGGGGGCACTTTCCCCGCTCTCATATCTACGCCACTGAATGACGTCAACTGCGATTCATTGTTTGCAACGTTTGCGATATGCCAAATATGTGCTGTCAATGCATTGTTATTTTCGCTCTGATGAATACAGAAATAATTTTGTGATGCTTAATTCATGCTCAACAATGGGAAAATACAGTGTGTATATATCCCTGTACCTTGCATGCTCTTTAGAATTTACGTATTGTTCTGTATTAAATGTAACTATATACACATGTACAATATTATACACATTGTACATACACTTACTGTATTTCCTGGTGCTCAACCTTTTATGAATATAGACCATCCTGTGTTATTCTGTGGCTTTTAGAACTTGCTAAAAGCAGTTTAATTTGTCAATTTTACACATTTTACATATTACTATTTTAAGGGGACTATGATGAAAAGTTAATTCTTTGAGTATGTGTAAAAATATTTAGAAAGTGATGTTTTATTTGACATTTTACTTGATTCATAATTCATTATTGACTGCATTAAATGTATTTGTATTGAATGCAATTAATTTGTTTTGTATTGATGGTACATGTACTTGTATTGTAACAAGAACTAACCAGGGCACAGTTTCCCAACAGCCTCTGATATACTTGAGCCTAGAAGTTTTTCATGTTTGATGTTGGTATTATAACATGCCTCCAAACTTTTTTGTTTTCTACTTGCCCATGTTGACAAGTAAAGTCGTAATTGTTCTCATTTTTCTTGCTCTCCCCCTCAACAAAAAAAAGAAAAGAACAATCAATTGTGCTTGGTAGCTCAAGCCACTTGGCAAATTTCTCTCATAGTTTAAAGAAGATGTTAGTTGCCCTACTGGGCATCCAAATTACACCATTTATACAATTGTATGTGCATGACATAAATTTGTACTTGCCCTGGTCAACAGGGCAAGTGCTAGTGTCTAGCTGGAGGGGGTGGGGGGGGGGGGGGTGTATAACATTCATGGAATTTTTGGATCCAAATATATTTGGGACCAGTCCCAAATGGGTTAACTCATTGAAGACTATAACATTTTGTATAACATTCAATATCTTTTGATACCAGCCGATATATTTTTGAGAACCAGTCCTAAATATCATATCTCGTTGAAGACTGATTATGGTCTAACATGCCTCCAGCATGGACCTAAACCCAAGTATTGTCAGGACCAGTCCTCAGTCCTGGTTAGGTTAGCCCATTGAAGACCATTTGATTTTGTTGTATTTAGACTCCAGCCCAAGTATCTTTGTTACCAGTTCTGTATTGGTTTATTATAGGCAGTATGTTATTCCTGGTGGTGTGGGGACGGATACTCATCATTTATCTTGTTTTTTGTTTTTTTTTCAGTGTTTATCATTTGTTTCCTTTTTATGCCTCCGCCAACGAAGTGGCCGGAGGCATTATGTTTTCGGGTTGTCCGTCCGTCCGTCCGTCCGTCCGTCCGTCCGTCCGTACGTCCGTCCGTACGTCCGTCCGTACGTCCGTCCGTACGTCCCGTTTTCGTTCTCGCGATATCTCAAGAACCAGTTGACGGATCAATTTCAAACTTGGTATGAGTGTACATATTGGGGTGACAATGATCTGATTAGATTTTAGGGGTCATGAGGTCAAAGGTCAAGGTCACAGGACTCAATATATATGCAAAAATGCCTCGTTCTCGCGATATCTCAAGAACTGGTTGACGGATCAAATTCAAACTTGGTATTAGTGTAGATATTGGGGTGGCAATGATCTGATTAGATTTTAGGGGTCATGAGGTCAAAGGTCAAGGTCACAGGACTCGATATATATGCAAAAATGCCTCGTTCTCGCGATATCTCAAGAACTGGTTGACGGATCAAATTCAAACTTGGTATTAGTGTAGATATTGGGGTGGCAATGATCTGATTAGATTTTGGGGTTCATGAGGTTAAAGGTCAAGGTCACAGGACTCAATATATATGCAAAAATGCCTCGCGATATCTCAAGAACTGGTTGACGGATCAAATTCAAACTTGGTATTAGTGTAGATATTGGGGTGGCAATGATCTGATTAGATTTTGGGGTTCATGAGGACAAAGGTCAAGGTCACAGGAATCAATGTATGTGCAAAAATGCCTCGTTCTTGCGATATCTCAAGAACCGGTTGACGGATCAATTACATACTAGGTATGAGTGTACATATCGGGGTGCCACTGATCTGATTAGATTTGGGGGGTCATGAGGTCAAAGGTCAAGGTCACATGACTCGATATGTATGCGAAAATGGCTTTTAATTGCAAAATTTCAAGAACTGAATGTCAGATTTCAATCAAACTCGGTACCTGACTGTTTTTTAGGGAGCCATCAAAGATTGGGATCATATGGTCAAGGTCACAGGACTCAAAATATAAGAAAAATTAAATCAGTGCATGTTAATTTGGGCATATTAAAATCGCGTGATAGCGGAGGCATAATTTTCGATTGCACGCAATCGAAGATCCATCTAGTTACAGTATACTCTTGAGACCTAGTATATCCAAGTATTATCAGGACCAGGTCTGATTGGATTAGCCCATTGAAGACCATTTGATTTTGTCGTATGTAGACTCCAACTCAAGTATTTTGGGGTCCGGGTCTTTATTGGTAATCCTGGTGTGTCATATGTATAAATCTATTACATTTTTTCGGGGTGAGGGTTGCTCATTATTTTCATTTCAGTATTTATTTTTAATTTCTTTTACAGTATACTCTTGAGACGTTTACCGAGAAGCGAACAACCAAGTGGAAACACGAGCCATACAGTGGTAAGATACATTACTTTTCATAAAATGGTCCTCTTAATAGGATCTAGTAACCTTGTAGACATGTACAAAAACTGACAAAGTCTTAGATAACAAAATTGCAAAACTTTGAGATGAAATATCAGATGTTGTATGATTGTGCTTGGTAATACAACAGTTTCGGCATAAAAATATAAAGATGTGAAAACATATTAACTCCTTGAGTGCCAAGCTCGCATTTTTGCGAGTAACAATACACACAAATGCCATGGAGCATTCAAATCCCTGGCAATCAAAGTGTTAAAGGGATCTAGTAACTTTGTTGACATGGGCAAAAAAATGACAAAGTTTGATCAAATGTGTATTTCTGTAATCTGATATATCCACTGATGTGTAAAAATGTATGGTAAATTAAAGGGACTTGGTAACATTGTCCAAATCCTCAAAATAAAATTTGTATTCTTGCGGTTCCCTTATACCTTGTTGTATTCGTATTAACAATAAAATCATGGGACAGGTTTCGGTTTTTCAGATTTCCCTTTCGTTACAAAGATATGTATGATTGAAGTATTCAGATAAGAAAAACTCCGGGCAAGTTTTTCTTCTGTGTACAAAGTGAGTGCAGTGAGTTACTGAATATCACTTTGCATTTTCGCTCATTACTTGGCCATACAATGTCCATTTGACTTGAAATTTTCACACAATACCCCGTGGACATATGAGATAACAACAATATACATTGCATCAACCATTCATCACTTTTTGCACATGTCAACAAAGTTACTAGATCCCTTTAATGTCATATGAGTAATGTATGAAAATGCATAGTGAAATTCACTAACTCATTGCATTGACTTTCACAGTTGAAATGTTAACTCCTAACACTTCGATCATACGTATCTTTTAAACGATATGTCTAAACCCAAACCTGTTCTATGTTTCTATTTCTATTACCAGAAATACAATGAGGTATGTGAGAACCGCTAGAGTTCCAATTAAATTTGTTGGATTTTGACAATGTTACGACATGTGGATCCATTTTCTATTTTGTTTTGAACAGGCCAGCCTATCGATGGACCTCAGAATGGCCACGCCCCCCAGCCGTGGGATATTTACATCAAAGTTCCAAGCATGTTTCAGAACAGCCAGAGCAAGCTAGAGGTCCCTCACACTGCTTCTGTGAAGGTAAGATAGTCAATTCTTAACAGAAAGGGCTTCCGTCAATTCTGAAACAGTGAGGGCTTCCTTCCTCTTTATTGTTGGATATTTACATCAAAGTTCCAAACATGTTTCAGATCAAGCTAGAGGTCCCTCACACTTCCTATGTTAAAGGGATCTTGTAACTTCGTTGACACATGTGCAAAAAGTGATGAGTGGTTGATACAATGTATACTGTTTTTATCTCATACGTCCACTGGGTGTCGTGTGAACATTTCAAGTTATACGGACGTTATATGGCCGGGTAATGAGCAAAACTGCACAGTGATATTTACTAACTCATTGCACTCACATTGTACACAATGCTGAGGACCCAGTGGATAATTTAACATCTGAACATTTCAATCGTAAATATCTTCTTAACGGAAGGGAAATTTTAAAAACCGACACCTGTCCCATGCTTTTATTGTTAATACGAATACAACAAGGTATGATGGACTCGCTAAAATTCCAATTGGATTTTGAGGATTTGGACAATGTTACTAAGTCCCTTTAAGGTAAAGGAGTCTACAGTTGATCCTTTACCAGAATTGATCTCTCCTCATCCTGAGAAGTAACCATATAAAACAGCCCATCTTTAAAATAATTATTGATATTGTATTTCAATGATTCATAATTTTATCATCAATTTAATGACAACATTTTCCACCTGTACAGCCATGCCACGACTGTCACTCCAGCGGATTTCGTCGCTGCCATACCTGCATGGGACGTGGAAGGGTGAGTCCTTTGTTCTGCATGTAGATGTGTGCATCTCTATGGTAACACTTGCTTCCAAGTCAAAATGCCCATAGAAACCCATTAGGAAACCCATAATGTAGGACAATCATATTGGTCTCTATGGGTTTCTATGGGACCCATAGACATTTCCCAGGTCAAAATTCCCATAGAATCAAAACCCATAGGAAACCCATAGGAAACCCATGTTCCACCTTCCACATTTTTTGTTGTATTGTATTTTGATAAATGTTTGAATTAAGAATTTTATGTCAATGCATGTTTTACACAAAGAATTTCCAATTTTGGACCAATAAAATGAAAATGAAATTGAAATGTTAACTGCAGGGCCATCTGGGAGTTTAGTACAAAGGCACTAAAGTTGCTTATTCAGGTAATACAAAATTGTATTATTATTGAGACCTGTTATTGTTTTTTATCATATTCTGGGGATAAGGAAGGACACACGTGTCGCGGTTGGGAATCAAACCCACGACCCTCTTATCGAAAGATGTAGGTTCGAACCAATATACCACAACACTCCCACTTAGTGTATCATTCTGGTCAGCTGCCCCTATTTGTGAATTTCTTTTTAAAATTCTTTTTTGTTTGTTTGTCCTTTAGACTCGATGTCATCATTGCCACGGACATGGGCGCTGCAATGTCAGTCACTATGACCACCAGGAGAATAGGCACGTCAACCGCTATGAGGATTGCCGTCACTGCATGGGCAGGGGCAGACGAAGGCAAGTCGGTGTTCTGTAACAATTTTCTTTTCTTCATTTATATAGAATTATATGAATTATATAAAGAAGTATACTGTACATGTTTTATATTAATTGATCACTGCATTGGCAGGGGCAGGCTAAGGTTAGACGGTGGTCTGTTGTAAAATATGCTTTTCATTTTCGTATGAATTATAGATGCATGCTGTCTACAGTGACCACTATTCTGGTCTCCCTTTAGGTGGTCACTGCAGACAGGTTGACTATTCATTTTAAATGTTAATTGATCATGGACAGGGGTAGGCAAAGGTTAGTTAGTTATCTGTCTTGAAACAAATAATGATTATATTTAATATGAATTATAATTTAAATGCAAGGAACAGGGTATACTCTGGAGATTCTGGGCTGGACTACTCTCATAGGGAGTGGAAAATGTGCACTTTGCGTGTAGGAACTATTGCAGTCTTTATCTATTGCCTGGTGTAATGATACAGTCAAATATGTGGTATTGGCCACCTGTCTATAGCTGCCAGCCTGCCTATAGTGACCAACAAAAGTGATCCCCTGCAGAGAAAAATGCAGAGAATAGAATCTGTCTGGAGAGGTCACCTGTCTACAGTGGTCACTATTCTGGTTTCCCTAAGGTGGTCACTATACACAGGTTTTTACTGTATTCTTGTCTATAGAGGTTACTCTACAGTGACCACTATTCTGATTTAGGTGGTCTCTATACAAAGGTTTGACTGTTTTATATTAAGTGATTACTGCATGAGTAGGGGTAGACTGTTACAAAATATTGCCTCTCAGTTTTCCACACATGCATTTACTCCCCAATTGATATTAAATTTAAAGCTTTTTTGTCTTCTTGATTGCAGGTGCTTTACTTGCCATGGCCATGGTCAGATTGCCTGCAGTACATGCTCTGGACGGGGTAGTCTCAAGTGCTTCATTCAGCTCACCATCGACTGGTCAGTATGTCCCTCTTATTACAGCCTCGGTGGGGGGGGGGGGGGGGGGGGGGGGGGGTGGGCTCTCCCCTCATTTTTGTTTTGTTTTGTTGCTCTTAGATTTGATTGTGGGGCTTTGAAAAGTTAAAATCCAAAAGCTTTTGAGGGCTCTGCACCCTGGACCCTGTCTCTGTATGCAATTATTATAACGGTAACATGGGTCCTGGGAACGCAACTGCTCTACTGCTGTGGTCTTGCATCTAAGTCTTATGGGTTTAAAATTAAAACGGGTGTGTATTTTGCAAATGGGCAAATTTTTGTCCAAGAATATTAAAGGGATCTAATAACTTTGTCGGCATGTGCAGAAAGTGATGCATGGTTGGTATAATGTGTAGTTTTGTGATATGATATGTCCTCCGAGTATTGTGTGAAAATTTCATGTTAAATGGATGTTATATGGCCAAGTAATGAGCACAAATGCAAAAGTCAACGGTGATATTTGCTAACTCATTACACTGACTTTGTCCAAAGATATGACAATCCAGTGGATAGTTAAAAATATGAACACTAACGAAAGGGAAATGAAAAAAAAAAAACATGTTCCATGTATTGGTAATACGAATACAACAAGTTAGGATAGAATCACTAGATTTCTAAGTAAGTTTTATGGATTTGGACAATATTACTAGATCCCTTGAACATTAATTTTCACTGATCTACTCCAAATGCACTCCACGTTTGCAGGACTAATCACACCAACGACAGCATCATTGAGCGTACGGCCCTACCCGATGAGCTGATCAGAAATGTGACTGGACAGGTTGCATTCAAGGAAGAACAGCCGAGGGTGAGTTCATACCTAACATTGTTAATCTAAAATTGATTAAACACTAAATTACAGCATTGTAATGTGCACGTTCTTGCTCGATGAGCTGATCGGCAACGTAATGGGACAGATTGCATGCAAGGAAGAACAGCCGAGGGTGAGTTCATACCTAACATTGTTAATCTAAAATTGATTAAACACTAAATTACAGCATTGTAATGTGCACGTTCTTGCTCGATGAGCTGATCGGCAACGTAACTAGATAGATTGCATGCAAGGAAGAACAGCCGAGGGTGAGTTCATACCTAACATTGTTAATCTAAAATTGATTAAACACTAAATTACAGCATTGTAATGTGCACGTTCTTGCTCGATGAGCTGATCGGCAACGTAACTAGATAGATTGCATTCAAGGAAGAACAGCCGAGGGTGAGTTCATACCTAACATTGTTAATCTAAAATTGATTAAACACTAAATTACAGCATTGTTATGTGCACGTCCTTGCTTGATCAGCTGATCGGCAACGTAACTAGATAGATGGCATTCAAGGAAGAACAGCCGAGGGTGAGTTCATACCTAACATTGTTAATTTAAAATTGATTAAACACTAAATTACAGCATTGTAATGTGCACGTTCTTGCTCGATGAGCTGATCGGCAACGTAACTAGATAGATTGCATTCAAGGAAGAATGGCCGAGGGCGAGTTCATACCTAACATTGTTAATCTAAAATTGATTAAACACTAAATTACAGCATTGTTAAGTGCACGTCCTTGCTCGATCAGCTGATCGGCAACGTAACAGGACAGAAGGCATTCAAGGAAGAACAGCTGAGGGTGAATTCATACCTAACATTTTAACCTGAACATGTTATGTTTTAATGATGTTTTATCCCTGTTCTGATGATTAAGAAGATGTCCCATCATTGCTGGATTATTGTGATGGCCGTCTCGTTGACAAGGGTCAGGTCCTCATCCGTGCAGTCTACTCCGCCACACTCCATATAGTCAGCAGTTGCTGTAGTCACATTTGTAAATAATACAAATATATTATAACATAAAAGTTAGAATACTTATCTTTCGCTGAAAATTACGATGAAGGCTTGAATTGTTCTCTTGCGTTCTGTTTCCTTTGATTCTTCTCTTGCATTCTCTGGTAGGTGTATGCCACCAACAACGCACCCAACCAGCTTTCCAACAACATGCCGGGGCATTTCAGATCTATCTATCTATCCATCCATCCATCCATCCATTCATCCATCCATCCATCCATCTATCCATCCATCCCTGCATATCCATCCATCCATCCATCCATCCATCCATCCATCCATCCCTCATCCATCCATCCATCCACCTATTCATCCATTCATCTTTCCATCCATCAATCCATCCATCCATCCATCCATCCATCCATCCATCCATCCATCCATCCATCCATCCATCCATCCATCCATCCATCCATCCCTGCATATCCATCCATCCATCCATCCCTCATCCATCCATCCATCCACCTATTCATCCATTCATCTTTCCATCCATCAATCCATCCATCCATCCATCCATCCATCCATCCATCCATCCATCCATCCATCCATCCATCCATCCATCCATCCATCCATCCATCCATCCATCCATCTTTCCATCCTTCCATCCTTCCATCTATCCATCCATCCATCCACCCATCTTTCCATCCTTCCATCTATCCATCCATCCATCTATCTAACAATTTTTGTCCTCTGATTCTCTTGTATTCTCTGGTAGGTGTATGCCATCAACCACTTCCCAGACCAGGCCATCAACAACGCATCCAACCAGCTTGTCCAGCAGCATGCCGGGGCATTCCAGCTGGAACGCATCTTACAACAGGTGGGACTAGGCACTCATAGACACATGACCATACTGTTGTGTGATGTGGGCAATGCATAGGCAATGCATGATTGGTGTTCGATCATCAACTGCCAACACATACATTGTCTATATGCACTGACGTAGCCAGGAAATTGTGCATATAGCTTGTAAATGACCCTTTAATGACCATTTACATGGCTATGTGGGTTAGGGGCCAGCCTGAATCAAATTTTTGCTATCAATCGCAATGTGCAATTAAATGTTTCTTTGATATTAAATGCTTATATGTTCATTGCATAAAGCAAATCAAATACAAAGTTGTGTGCAAGTTCAAATGCGATCTTGCACTACCATGGGCGTAAATCTGTCATTGATACCCATTCATCAGGGGGGGAATGACCTGATGAATAGGTATTACGTAATATTTTACGCCCGTGTGCACTACCATATTGATCAAATGCAATTTAAACTGTTCAGGACTGGTCCCGAATATACTCGGTCTGATAGTTACCAAAAATGTGTGTCATGCCAAGATTGAATACGTTTTCAGCGGTCAAAATGATCCATTAAATTTGTCATTTTCAATCAAAATCACTTGGAGCTTTCACATTTCTCTTCCACCTTGTTGTTTGGTTTCAGATGGTAACAGAAGAATGAAACGGGTTTTGATTTGTCAAACGGCTTCATAATCGTCAAAAGCGATAGGGATTAGTTGCTAAAATCTGAGATCAAGTTAATGGATCACCGAAAATACAACTTTAAAAATTAAATGCTAATACCAATTCGGTGGATTCACAATACAGTGCGACACCTATCGGTTGCAGCGGACAGGCCGAAATCCGCAATGCCTCATGGGAAATGGTCGACATCGAAATATAAGGCCGTATACAGCTCAGTGGTGCTAGGCTGTAATATAATAATAATAATAGACATTTATATAGCGCAAATTGCAAAGAGCCTCTAAGCGCTTAAATAATGATTTAATTATTATTACCCATGGTCAACAGGTACATTTCAAACCCACACCATGATATTGCATACTTTCTCAACTCCCCAGGGAGCAGGGGCAGGGTTCGAACTCGGGATCTCATGAGCGGAAAGCGCGCGCTCTACCAATCTTGCCACAACATGCACATCCACATGTACTGTGATGTCGACCCCGAAGTTGGAAATTGGCCTGTCCGCTGCAACCGATAGGTGGCGCACTGTATTGTGAATCCACCGAATTGCATAAAGAGAATCAAACACAAAGTTGCATGTAATTTCAAATGCGACCTGACACGAACTTATGGAACAAATACAAAGTTGAGTTTGATATCAAATTCAAATCTACTCTATCTATAATAATCTGTGATTTAAATAGCTCCATCTAGTAAAATGGCATCTGTTGGCATGTGCACAAAAGTGATGAATGGTTGAGGAAATGTGTATTGTGATCTGATATGTTCACTAAGTAATGTGTGAACATTTCATGTTAAATGGATGTTATTAGGCCAAGCAATGAGCGAAAATGCAGTGTGGTATTCGCTAACTCATTGCACTGACCTTGTACACCGTTATAACTTTTCAGTGGATAATTTAAAAATCTGAACACTTCAATCGTAAATATCTTTTTAACAAAAAGGAAATGTTACTAACCAAAACCTGTTCCATGTCTCCATTGGTAATAGGAATACAACACGATATGAGAGAACCAATAGAGTTCTAAGTATGGTTTATGGATTTGGGCAATGTTACTAGATCCCTTTTAAGGGACTTAGTAACATCGTCCAAATCCTCAAAATCCAATTGGAATTCTAGCGGTTCCCTCATACCTTGTTGTATTCGTATTAACAATAAAATCATGGGACAGATTTCTTTTTTTCAAATTTCCCTTTCGTTAAAAAGATATTTACGATTGAAGTGTTTAGATGTCAAATTATCCACTGGATCGTCGAAACTGTGTAGAAAGTGAGTGCAATGAGTTAGTGAATATCACTTTGCATTTGTGCTCATTACTCGGCCATATGACGTCCATTTAACTTGAAATGTTCACACAACACCCAGTGGACATATCAGATAACAACAATATACATTGTATCAACCATTCATCACTTTTTGCTTATGTCAACAAAAATACTAAATCCCTTTTAGTCCTCATCATTCCCCAAGCAGAGGCCATCTCTTTTTGGTAGAGAGGGCAACTTTTATTCATATTATCTGAACATATAGGTATAATCTTTAGGAGACAACTAAACTAAATGTATTGTTTTGAAAATGCAGAAAATAAACGAACAAACAAACAAATTAATAATTTTCTGAACCCCTTGCCTACAGGAACCTAGTAGGCTATTTACAAAGTCAACTGTTAGATTTTACCGTTTATCTTTTTTCCTTCCTCAAATGAATAGCGCCACCAAGTTCGCATCATTCCCGTGGCGGAGGCCCAGTGCAGCTGGAAGGAGAAAAACTTCTCGTTCTTCGTCTACGGCTTCGAGCGCAAAGTGCACGCCCCTGACTACCCCCAGCAGTGCTGCTGTGGCTGTACCATTATCTAGAGGGGGAGGGCTGTACCATTATCTAGAGGGGGAGGGCTGTACTATTATCTAGAAGAGGGAGGGCTGTACCATTATCTAGAGCAGGGAGGACCACAATGAGAGCACCCGAGGGAGGTTGATTGGAAAAACTCCAATGGAGAATTTAACATCTGAATGCTTTAATTATAAATATCTGTATATAACAAAAGAGAAATTTGGAAAACCAAAAAAACAAATCAATTTTGGGGTAATTAGTAAATATCTAATTGTCCTGGGAACGCCCCTTTTAAATCGCCAAAATGTGACGTCATCTAAAGAACGGACTAATGAACTAAATTCTGTAGATGACGTAAGCCAATGAATTGTCAATCACATGTCAATCACCCTGCCGATTCTGGACCCTAAATGTGGGCGGGGGGCGTAAACAGGCTGCTAAGTGAGATTTGGCATCAGACAATTAGTCTAAAATCACTACTGTGTTTATTTTCATGGAGTTTTTTTCGGCAGACCTATTTTACAAGTAATCATATATGGAATAAGTACCAAAGTACATTGTATTCCTTAGTTCCTTTAAGATGCGTCTCAGCACTGTTATTTCAGGTGTTGTCATTTTTACATCAGTACTTACATTGCCTATTCCAAAGATAGTTGTGTGATTCATTTTAGTGTAACATTTGTGCCCAGATATTATGTGCCTCTCAATTACATTTTATGATAAATTATCATTTATGATTAAGTGTATGATATCAGCTTAGAAATGTTTTCTCTATGAAATAAAAAAATAATTGATAGCGTTTTGTTAAGTCCTCAGATGTTTCCCTATGATTTTAGGCAATAAATATTGTATCTCTATATATATATATATATATCAAATCTTATTTTGTTTATTACATTTACATTATTATACTTAGGATAACAGAAATTTATGTTCAAATTTTCAATGTCATTATTTTGTATGTGCATATGATACTCTTTTTCTTTTTATAAGACTTTTGATAAGATTTTTAGACTGTGCTATACATTGCACATGTATATCACAATTATTTGATCCCTTATTTTTGTATACTCTTGATTTGTATTGTAGTCTATACATATATTTGTGTTGCTTTAATGTTACATAATTTGATGTAAATTGAATAAATCTCAATTTCACCAGTCATCTAGGTGTTGGGGTACTTATTTTAAGTTTGAGTGTATAATTCTATAAATTTACAATAAATCGTTAGAGCTATTTTTGTATATCAATATTTTTGTACAAATTTGTGTACACGCCAAATGAGCTTAATCTTGCATAACTATATAGAAACAATGTTTTATATTATCTTTTAGTGTATATGTAGCAAAGGATTTGATTTAAATCTAATGTATGCATTAAATTTAGCAACTCATACATTTTTAGCAAAGTAACATCCATATATTGAAACATGGTATTATTTTAGCATTGTAAGTTTTGTCAGTCTATCTTCCATATGTATATAAATTTAAATTTCTAGCAAACTTAGTAATGACATGTACATGAGCACTAAAAATAATCAAATTAAAAGTTTTTAGAAAACAGGGAGAAATTAGACATAGGCAATATAAAGCTATCTTATAACAAATTATATGACTGGTCATTGTTAATATCATATATAGAATATACTGAATCAACTTACATGTATTATGTAAATCAATGCAAACTTTAATAATGATGCTTATTTCTAAATATTGGTGAGCTGGTGATATTAAATAATTGTTGAAGAACTTTGAACGATGATAAAGTATGACAATTGGACAGGTTTGTGAAATTGATTACCGATCAAAAAGTATTTAGGGGTTCATACATTTTTTGTTTTATAGATGCTAGGTTCAGATGTAAATTTAACTAATTTGACTGTGAGATAGTGTGATCTCCATAGAATCATTAGAAGGTAAAACAGGATCCAGAAAACCATGATTAAGTGTCTTTCATATAAATCTCAATGGGCGGTATTCTAACTAATCCACACTTTAGTCCACACCTCAGATTTCGAAGAAAAAAAGAAGATAACGTTCCAGTTAACACATTTCTTTGAAAATGTCAGATAATAATAATATGTGAATAAATTAAGAACACCCCCCCCCCCCCCACACACACACACACACACAGACGCACACACGTAAACCAAAACAAACGCGTAACGTACCAATGGCGGCGGCAGATTGTATGCGCGTTGAGACATTTCACCGTCTCCTTTTCTTTGGAGCAAGAAGATTCGGTGATGAAGTCAAAACAAACAAATTCGAACGCTCGTTGATCACTCAAAATGAAGAAAACAGAATTCGATTCAATATATTCGCTATCTGTACTGTTCACAAACGTATACGATATAGAAGTGAAGATTCCCCCTCTTTGAATAAGCGATGATTTAATACAAAGCTTTTTGTCGAACAGTTGTTGAAGTTAATCTCGTCGGGTGTTCAGTAAAATCGTGTCCTCATCCGACCAAGTTCGAAAGTATAATTGAGCGAGAAGAAATGCACCCAGTATATATAGTTCACTACAAACTTTGACAGACTGTCCTCAAAGGAACACTGGAGTTTTTTGTACTAATTGAAGTTAGTAAACAAACCGGTGTATCGAGTAGTGTACTTGTGTATAATTATCATTCGCAGTCGAACAGGATCGTGTCTGCCTCGCCGAGCGTCGTATAGTAAAACTGATTGACTGAGCAGCGATGCGCGCGCGCACCCGGCGAGAAATTCATAACAAACCTAGACACGTGACCTGCTGTCTACGCAAGTGTACCGGTATTATTATTAGAATTCTGCCTGCCTGCTGCCTGCATAATGTGGATATAGCCTTTCTGGGTTCTTCGAGCAGTCACGACCGGCGTACCGCCGGCATCGTTGACGTCATCATGGTGTGCTTCGTGCATGCAGCGAGGAACGGTATTTGACAGCCGAGACCACGTGACCACTCTTCGCATCCGCCAGTCTAATGATATGCAAATGTATGAACGCCGCTGCTCGTGAGTCGACTCCCACCGAGTACAAGTGTTCTGCGCAAAGCAAGAAGGCCCGTGTAAAACACGCATTGCGATTGCTGACCAATGCCAGAGCATAGTTGTGTGATTCATTTTTATAGTGTAATATTTGTGCCCAGATATAATGTGCCTCTCAATTACATTTTATGATAAATTATCATTTATGATTAAGTGTATGATATCAGCTTAGAAATGTTTTCTCGATGAAATAAGAAATAATTGATAGCGTTCTGTTAAGTCCTCAGATGTTTCCCTATGATTTTAGGCAATAAATATTGTATCTCTATATATATATATATATATATCAAATCTTATTTTGTTTATTACATTTACATTATTATACTTAGGATAACAGAAATTTATGTTCAAATTTTCACTGTCATTATTTTGTATGTGCATATGATACTCTTTTTCTTTTTATAAGACTTTTGATAAGATTTTTAGACTGTGCTATACATTGAACATGTATATCACAATTATTTGATCCCTTATTTTTGTATACTCTTGATTTGTATTGTAGTCTATACATATATTTGTGTTGCTTTAATGTTACATAATTTGATGTAAATTGAATAAATCTCAATTTCACCAATCTAGGTGTTGGGGTATTATTTTAAGTTTGAGTGTATAATTCTATAAATTTACAATAAATCGTTTGAGCTATTTTTTGTATATCAATATTTTTGTACAAATTTGTGTACACGCCAAATGAGCTTAATCTTGCATAACTATATAGAAACAATGTTTTATATTATCTTTTAGTGTATATGTAGCAAAGAATTTGATTTAAATCTAATTTATGCATTCATTAGCAACTCATACATTTTTAGCAAAGTAACATCCATATATTGAAACATGGTATTATTTTAGCATTGTAAGTTTTTGTCCAGTCTATCTTCCATATGTATATAAATTTAAATTTCTAGCAAACTTAGTAATGACATGTACATGAGCACTAAAAATAATCAAATTAAAAGTTTTTAGAAAACAGGGAGAAATTAGACATAGGCAATATAAAGCTATCTTATAACAAATTATATGACTGGTCATTGTTAATATCATATATAGAATGTACTGAATCAACTTACATGTATATGCAAATCAATGCAACCTTTAATAATGATGCTTTTTTCTAAATATTGGTGAGATGATGTTCAAACTTTATTTTTTCACCATATTTCTTATTGAAATCTAATTATTAAATGATTGTTGAAGAACTTTGAACGATGATAAAGTATGACAATTGAACAGGTTTGTGAAATTGATTACCGATCAAAAAGTATTTAGGGGTTCATACATTTTTTGTTTTATAGATGCTAGGTTCAGATGTAAATTTAACCCATTTGACTGTGAGATAGTGTGATCTCCATAGAATTATTAGAAGGTAAAACAGGATCCAGAAAACAATGGTTAAGTGTCTTTCATATAAATCTCAATGGGCGGTATTCTACTAAATTGTATCAACTTAGGCTGGACTGAGTTGATATAAACCTTGGACTAACTAATCCACACTTTAGTCCACACCTCAGATTAGTTCAACCTACAAACTTATCACTTTAGGCTAGCTTAAAGTCATAAACGGGCCTACCAGATTACAAAATTTTAGTCCGGACTCAAGTTATCAACCTAGTCTGAGGTTAGTCAACACTTAGCACTTTAGGCCGGACTAATTTCGTAGAATGCCAGCAAGTAAATTTAACCCAATCAGGACTGGTCCACAAAATGCATGAGAATGCATGATATAGAAAAATAAAACAGTTTTGGAAAGGTAGAGCAAATACAAACATACCATCTATCCTTTGTTTACTATTTTTTCTATTTTGATATGTAATACAAGCTAAACATGAAGTGAAGCAAATTTGGCAGGTTGACAAATGGATGATTATTGTAATTCAACTTGTTTATACGTTAAATATTATGCTGCAAACAATCATTTTTACATAATTTAATGAATTTATTATTTTAATACTATCTGGTCTTCCAGTATGAATTATATAGTACTTTATTGAAGTATTCAATTAACCATATACCCATCTGTTAAACATAGTGTGCCTATAAATATAAATTAAATTGACTTTGATTTTGATTTTAATCAAACTTGATTATTTGCCTCATTTATTATTTTCATATCCCTAAAATTGCTGAAGGGTTCTAGCATATCTAGCATATACATGTATACAGTGTAGCCAAGACGATATTGAAGATTATTATTCATCCAAGTGTAGCCAAGAATTATTTGGACACCCTGAAAAATATGAAACTAACTATTTTGATAATTTTTCAAAAATGGTCTTATATTTTATCATGATTTCAACGAAGCAGCATCTAATAAACACATACAATGAATTTTAGGCTGCTTTTTACCAAACATTTGTTCTAGCATCATTTAAATTGAAGTGATTTTCCCAAGGTGTCCAAAATTTGTTTGGCTACACTGAATATGGACATGATGACTGTTTGAAAAGTTATCACAAATATTAAATATTTAAGCTCAAGAAAGAATACCAACAGTCCTTTCCAGGACCACCAACAGTCCTTTCTAGAACTACCACAGTCCTTTTTAGGACTATCCTAGAAAGAATACCAACAGTCCTCAGGACACCGATCCTCTCCTCATACTGGTGCAACCACAAACCACACGTATTAATATTAAATAATGTAGTATTTATAAGCAATTATATCATCATGGAAATGATTAATTGCAATGGACACTGAAGAACTCTAGATTCTAGGCAATGAGATAACCACTGAAGCTTGTACACAC
Organism: Echinarachnius parma; assembly: GCA_037951105.1. Taxonomy (NCBI): domain Eukaryota; kingdom Metazoa; phylum Echinodermata; class Echinoidea; order Clypeasteroida; family Echinarachniidae; genus Echinarachnius; species Echinarachnius parma. Next base: position 84,802 of record JBAMJV010003146.1, read on the forward strand.
GTTTTTATGTGACAGAGATGTTGCTGTAAGATTTGGTATTATGCATACATTTTACCCTTAAATGTGAGGAACCTTACATCCTCCCCCCCCCCCCCCCCCCCCACAAAAATAAATTAATGGTCAACTAATCAATATATATATATTATCAGTCAATTTATCAATCAATCAGTCACTTACAATTTAGTTTGTATTTTCTTGGGAGGACTTTTACTTTTAAAATCACTTCCAAAGCCCAGGGTCCTCATTAGGAAGGAAGGTTGTGTAATTAGCGTTGAATGTTTTTATTTTGTTTGTAATCTTTTGAAATTTGGAATACATCATCATAACAAGGAGATTTTTTACTCCTTTTTTCATCATAACAAGGAGATTGAGACCTGTGGTGGGGGGGGGGGGGGGTACTCCCTATACCTGGCACTATAGGTATGTGCCCCCCTCAAGACACTCTTTTTCAATTTTTTGTTCCGGAGACCACCAAAATCCTAAATATTGGCCGTTCCGCCCGTTCCACTGGTAGTGAATTTGAACAGCCGCCGGACTCCCCCCTTGCAAATGTGGAGAGGGGCGATCCACTCCGGAGACCCCCCTTGCAATTAATTATATCAGAGCTTTTTAAAATGAGGCTCCACTGAGAAGATTGCCAATACTTATAGTAACATGACCATTATGTTACAATGGCAGTGTTTGAAATGTCGCCCTCTTTTGACGGATGGTATATAAGCCAATCAAATACATGCAAAATTTGATGATGCACAGTGACAATGGGATATGGAGGGATATCTACCAAGAAATAAGATCACTTTTATCCTGAAATTGACAATACTTATCACTGACTAGTAGCCTAGAGATGAAAATAAGTATATTACTGAAAAGGGCCTAACTTACAGGCTTTCATCATGTTTGGCAGCATGCATTTGGCTGGGGAATCATGATTGATGAAAATGCTTACAATTCACAATAACAATTGATTGAAACTTCAGTTCTCGCCACTAGCATGCCGCTGAAATTGGGCCTAAATTCACCGCTTGTTTGCCTCTCAATCTCCACCCGGCCGGGATTGGATGACAAGCCTGCAGCGTAAATGCGGTTAAATTGAATATATGGTAAACAGATTTTGTTATTTCAAACATCATATTGCTCAAATGGGCCATTCTTGGTCACGTGTGTGACCCAAAATATGATGCTAATATTTCAGTAAGTATAGGAGGTATGATGATGTGAACTTTATATATGACTTGCATATGTTGAAGTCTTTCAAGTGTAACACAAAAGATTTTATTTAGATTACGTTACCCAAGGACAGAGGTCAAATGGCATCGGTCACGTGTGTGACTTTGCACGAGAGCATTTTTGAAGAAATTTTTTAAAACTCAATTTCACTTTGGAAATCCTGTGAGATATGAAAAGCTAAAATGTTCATATTAGTATCAGACAACAGGTATATATATGTTAGTAAGAAAATGGTACAACATTTTTTTTACTCAAACAATTGTTTTTTAATGTATGTTATTATGTAGGGATGTCTGGGTCACGTGTGTGACATTTTGGCCTGGTCACGTGTGTGACATGTGCAATGTGAATGGAAATGGGAATTTTACAAATATCAGGTTTAGATAATTACATAAAGTTCAATTGTCACAAATGTGGTATCAACATGTACAGGAGAGTAAAAGAAATAAGCTAGCTTGATTATTTTTGGAGTGATGAATTTTTTTGAATTATTGAAATATGTAAATTTATGCAAATGAGTAAGACATTTTCAAAATTTAGTATAATTTTATAAAACCTTAGAAATTGATCTTTCTAATAATGGAATAAAACAACTGAAAAAACAAACTTCATTTTTTCCAAAAAAGTTTCACTTTTCAAAGAATGGCCCAAATAGTAAATCTCAAAACATTAACAGATAAGTTATGATAATAATCTTTTACATGGTAGGTGATAAAAGCATATTTTTCCCCAGATTTGTTTGCGTGTAGGCATTTCCCAATTATTATACTTTATAAATATTCATTAAATTGGGTGCTTGATGTACATCTAACCTTGATGTACATCTAACCTAGATGTAGACATACTGATTAGTTCAACCCAAATCATTATTTAATCTACATAAAGTCTGATAAAAATGGACACAGTTTAATAATATCTTTGTGTGACAGGGATAAGTGTCCAGCTAGGGATAATTGGCACACTTATCCCCGTTATACCAGCCGCGCAGCAGACAAAATCACAAGCTAGCTATTTTAAGCCGACTTCACACAACTTCAAACAAATATTGGCATATTCATAGCGGTGCCATTGCATTTCCTTGTTATTTGTTGAAAATGAATTGTGAAGAGAAATTAGATTGGCAACAATAATCTATCGATATCAAAATAACAACAACAAAAACAACAATTAATTCACACACGGCGCCGCGTGCAGATAATAATACCGGTTTTTGCTGTCTGAGCCCTATAGTAGGCGGGATAATACGCAACTTCTGCAGCAGGCTAGAAGTTAGAACTACTTTGTCTATTTGTAAGTTGAAATTCCTCATGTGGTTTATTTTGATACATTTTAAACATTGTAAATCGTTTAGAGCGTTAGTTAATCGCGTTTCCAAAACTTTAAGTTTTTACTTTTGAGCTGTATAAAAATATAAACGAACTTTTACACAAGTCCCATATATGCATTTTCATGTAAGTAGGCATCCCTTCTTGACTCGAGATCTGAGTGTGCACGTGTGACTCTCCGTGAATGTGAGACTGAGAGCTCCTCCTCCTGCTCATCTTCTCCCCTCTACCTCCACCACCTTCTCCACATCCTGCCCCCTCTCCTCCTGCTCCTCCTCAACCTCTTTTCCTTCCTCCCTCTTCTTTTCCTTCACCTTTTTTGGGGGGCTTGTTTGGGTTTCATCTCTCCTTTCTTTTCTGTACATACTTGCCTTCTCTCCCTTTCTTCTCATTCCTTCTCCATCTACTAATGTTCTATCTATGTCTACTTCTCTTTCTTCTCCTAATTCTACTAGGTCTACTTGCTCTTCTCTCCTAATTTTTAGTCCTCAATGAGATCTGGAACTGTGTAGACTAGCATGAAATTCAGTCTTACTCTTAAATTTGAATTTATCCTGGCGCTTGTACAAAGTTGTACTGTAGATCTAACTTAGATGTAGACATACCGATTGTTCAGACTTGATCATTATTTAATCTACATAAAGCTTGATAATAGTGTACAGTTTTAAGTCTAGACATTAGAAGGCAGTTCATTTTTGTTTTATATTATGAGTAATGTAGACTTAATTGGCCCGGATTCACAAAGCAGGTTTGTTATGCTGCTGGGGGATACTTTGGATTCAGCAGCGTTACGCCGCCACCGCCGCTGCTGCATTCTTGTGTGCGCTCTAACTGCCACATTCCTAGACGGATTTCTTTCGAATTTTGTATGGAGGTGTATCTTGGTATAATCTACACACCTATACTTTTTTGGTAATGCTGCCCCCAGTGTTCCGTCTTTTATAGGGTAAAAGGCCATATTTTTGTGAATGGTTTGTGTGCGCTCTATAGGCCACATTTCTCAAGGGATTTCTAGTTTTAAAGGTCGTCTTATTTGCCTTAGTCGGATATAGAACCTGAGTATAAATTATGAAAATTGTCTGTCTTTAATGTTTCAGACACCAAGTTGTTTTCTAAAGTTACTGATTGTACCCAGTTAAACTACTAAAATTGGCAACAATTTGTATGCCATACAACATGAGACTTTTTATTTAGCAAATAGGTAGAATTATTTTTTCAAAGTTGAATAACAGTAACCAGAAAGGGAAAATAGGACAAATAAATATGCCACAATGCATGCAAACATGTTATTATCTGCCCAAATCAAACAGGAATTATAATACTCTGTTAAGTGCAATAATTGTTTCAAACATCTTTATGACAAATCTTTAGCCTATAGACAGATTTTCTAAGACATACTGTACATTGTAATTGGCCTGAGGTCATAGACAATAAACCAGAGAATGTTTGCATTTTTAAGCTAATTAAACAAGTAACCTGGCCTATTAAGTCCACCCACGCTTTGGATTAGTCTAATTGACCTTTGTTCTGTAAAAGCTAATATTTGCATTCTGGATTGTGGAGAGATGAAAAACACTTCAGATGACATGTATTGAATCAAGGAAGAAATCCTGTCTGTGTATTGCCATGTTAGAATAAATTTAGTCACTTACTGATATTGGATTTCTGTATCTTGGATTTTAGTTTGTGTATTCATCTATCTTATCACCATGGCTCTATGTCCTGTACAAGATGTGTAGTACTATTTTTATGGTAGAAATTACATGTTATAAAGTGTCTACAATGTTTCATAACCGGCAATATCATTGAACTATCTATTAAAGAACAAGTCCGATTAATCTGGTTAGGACGAGTCCCGAAAGTACTCTGGCAGCATTTACTGTTTGTTTATATACCGCTCTCTATATGGCTAAATAAATGAAAGCACAACTTATTAATGAAAAATAAGAAGAAATTTTCCCATACAACTTCTTAATCAATTATTATGCAAATGTCTGATTTCCACACTATCATCACAAATGACTTAAAAGTTACAGAGAGACACCATGTTTTACAGCACAAATGAATATAAAACCTACAACAAATATTGGCTTTTTGATACAGAGAGAGACCACAACCCCTGCATGCATAAAATGTCTGTTCAGTATGCTTAACAATTTTAAAGCTGAGTCTTTCGTTTCCGGCTAGACTGGGCTCAATGGAACAAGTTCTTATTTAAAGGGATCTAGTATTAACTTTGATGACATACATGTGCAAAAACTGAAGAAGGGCTGATAACAATGTGCATGTCTATTTCTGATATGTCTTCTGGGTAATATGTGAAAATTCCATGATACTATTAATTGCTTATCAGTTGACAGAGTAATGAGTGAAAATGCAAAGTGATAATTGCTCACTCATTGTACTGACTCTGTACACAGTTTAAATTATCCAGTGGATAATGTAAAAATTCAAACACTGCAAGCATACAAATCTTTATAACAGACACAAAATTTGAACTCAAAAGCTGCTCCATGCTTCTATTGGTAATATGAATTCAATGCGGTTTGTGAGAACTGCTAGAGTTCCAAATAAATGTTGAGGATTTTGACAATGTTACTAGATCCCTTTAAGATGGTCCTCTAGAATGGCTGATTGATGTGAATCACTGTTTGGAATAGGGTTAGGCTGAACAAATAGAGCAGGATCACAAGTACACAGTTTTAAGTACATTGGTAGTTAACCAGTATACAATTTACAAGCAAAGTAAACCAGACTGAAAGAAATAATGAAAACAACCTAAAAACACCTGTTTGGGACATGTTTGTCTTACAATGATCAATCAATCAACTATGCTTTAATGATAATATATATATATTTGGGCAAATTAATTCGGAAATAGTGATTACCCATTAACAAACTAGTAGATTGACAAGAAATTGAAAATTGACAAGAAATTCCTATTTGTGTGAAAAGCATCTTTGTAGAAGATGCCTTTACTTACATTGAAGTCTGGTACATGAGGACAAATTATTGTGGAAATTGTGATTAGTAGTGATTACCCACTAAAACCTAGAAACCAGTACTAGTTACAACATTCCCAGATGCATTTGTGTGAAAAACATTTGAGTGGAGCATGGATTTTCTTCATGAATGATGAATGGGCAAATGGGTGACACGGCATGTGGGAAACCCTAAAATCCCTGGATTGTTCCAGTAATGGGCACAAATTGTGAATATTCAAAGGGAATCAGATGCTCGTTATCATCTCCATGAAACTGTGAGATTCAAAACATCCTTTGTTAGTCTCCCATGGCCCCCTCCTCCCCGCCCCCTCTGTTCTATTATCAGACACACAAGATGGCCCCCTGTCGGAGATAGCTTGATAACCCTGGGTCCTGGGATAAGAGACCTTATGATGGTGGTTTTGTGCTGTTTTTGTTATTGTCTATGAGACCTGTTTACATGTTTCATTCATGGATACTCGTTCTTTTCCTTCTTTTTGTTTGTGTCAATTACTAGAGCTTTTAAAATTTTTTATTGTAGTCATTATCATTCCATTTACTAATAGCTTGTTTTTTATCTACCTCTGTCTGCTTCTTTCATTTCTCTTCAAAATTCCCCAAACCTTCTATTTCTACCGCCTCCCAACTGTTTAATAAGATAATGCATTTACCTTGGCTTAGTTCTTCAAGGTTTAATAATGCAGGGCTTGGCACTAGCACTTACCCTGTTGCCCGTGGCAAGTAAAAAGTGATGTCGGGCAAGTAAAACTTCATAAATGGTCGAGTTTGGTTGCTCAATTGGGCAACTACCATTTTTATTCAACTACCAGAGAAAAACGTAATTCCTTACGTGTAAATCTCATCTAAAAACAACAGAAACATTTGTAAAAAGCAGATCAAGCTTCCAAGGACAATTTATTTGTCTCCCTTTTTTCACATTGTTTTCAAGGGGCAAGTAAATTTTCTGTTCGGGCAAGTCAAATTTGACAATTCATGATTTCACTTGCCCAAATTGGCAAGTTGATCGCAATATTATTGTGGGGGCTTGAATAACGCATTGTACTGCTCGCTGTCCTCTGCTTCATGACAGACAAATGTTTTTCTTTTTTTCTATGTATTAACCCCTTGACCATGGGAACCAAGTGGATTTTGTACAAAGTCTATGGGAATTTCATAAACTTGTAGGGAACAGGTTAAAGGGATAGTACAGTTCTGGTCAAACTTCATTTTAGTAACCAAAACTTGCACCATATCATTACAAACTAATTTAGTTATAACTCCACCATGCCCAAAAGGTAGAAAAAAACTTACAAATGGCTATTATTCAAAAAGTAGTTCTCTAAAATATGTTTGTTTCAACCATGTTTTATGTAAAATTGTTTATGTAATGTTTTGTTAAAATAATGATTCAATAGAGAGATCAGATCAACAAACCTATTTGGTAGATTTTTGAAAAAGTTTCTGCATTATATTTTCTTGCATCATCAAATAAATTTGGGCCCCACATTTATTGCAATCAAATGTATTTATTGATATTCAGCTCTTTCTCAACCAATTTTGATCAAACAATTTGTTATAGTCTAGTAAGAAGATTGTGGATGTGTTGGTTTTATTGGTTTGATCCTGATTTTAAATAAAATGACACGTTAAATTGCACTGAGATTTATTTCTGCTGGTAGGCGCGAAACTTGACTAGATACAATGCTAGACCTTGTAAAACATTAGATTACTTTGTACAGCATACCAGCATATATATAACCATGGCCATTTAATGTGTCAATATAATCTTAAATCTGGAATTAAGTCCCACTTGAGTGTGACAGTTACATATGCAATCACTATCAGGATGGCAGACAAATTGTAAGAAGATAAAAGGACGGGATGTATTGACTAACAAGGAGCTTACTCTGATTGTTCAACTAATCTTGTCCCTGAGGGCTTTATCTTGATTCCTGACAGACAAGTAAAACTTGTCTTGTGCTGAAGTGTGCCACTATTCAGTCAGACCTGTGTATAGTGACCACCCTCTGGGTCACAAGAAAAGTGGCCACTGTAGACAGGTGACCTCTATACAGGAATACATTCAAAGCTGTTTATAGTGACCACCTAATGGAAACAAAAAAGTGGCCACTGTAGACAGGTGACCTCTATACAGGAATACATTCAAAGCTGTTTATAGTGACCACCCTAGGGAAACAAGAGAAGTGGCCACTGTAGACAGGTGACCCCTTAGTCAAACCTGTGTATAGTGACCACCCTCTGGGTAACAAGAAAGTGGCCACTGTAGACAGGTGACCTCTTTAGACAGGAATACATTCAAATCTGTGTATAGTGACCACCCTAGAGAAACAAGAAAAGTGGCCACTGTAGACAGGTGACCTCTAGATAGACAGGAATACATTCAAAGCTGTGTATAGTTACCACATAAGGGAAACAAAAAAGTGGCCATTGTAGACAGGTGACCTCTATACAGGAATATAGTCAGACCTGTGTACAGTGACCACCCTAGGGAAACAAGAAAAGTGGCCACTGTAGACAGGTGACCTCATTAGACAGGAATACATTCAAAGCTGTGTACAGTGACCACCCTAGAGAAATAAGAAAAGTGGCCACTGTAGACAGGTGACCTGTATACAGGAATACAGTCAAACCTGTGTATAGTGACCACCCTAGGGAAACAAGAAAAGTGGCCACTGTAGACAGGTGACCTTTTTAGACAGGAATACATTCAAATCTGTGTATAGTGACCACCCTAGGGAAACAAGAAAAGTGGCCACTGTAGACAGGTTACCTCTATAGACAGGAATACAGTCAAACCTGTGTATAGTGACCTCCCTAGAGAAACAAGAAAAGTGGCCACTGTAGACAGGTGACCTCTTAGTCAAACCTGTGTATAGTGACCACCCTAGGGAAACAAGAAAAGTGGCCACTATAGACAGGTAACCTCGTTAGACAGGAATACATTCAAAGCTGTGTACAGTGACCACCCTATGGAAACAAGAAAAGTGGCCACTGTAGACAGGTGACCTCTATACAGGAATACAGTCAAACCTGTGTATAGTGACCACCCTAGGGAAACAAGAAAAGTGGCCACTGTAGACAGGTGACCTCTATACAGGAATACAGTCAAACCTGTGTATAGTGACCACCCTAGGGAAACAAGAAAAGTGGCCACTGTAGACAGGTGACCTCTATACAGGAATACAGTCAAACCATAGTGACGACCCTAGGGAAACAAAAAAGTGGCCACTGTAGACAGGTAACCTCTAGATAGACAGGAATACATTCAAACCTGTGTACAGTGACCACCCTAGGGTAACAAAAAGTGGCCACTGTAGACAGGTGACCTCTATAGACAGGAATACAGTCAAACCTGTGTACAGTGACCACCCTAGGGAAACAAAAAGTGGCCACTGTAGACAGGTGACCTCTATATAGGAATGCAGTCAAACCTGTGTATAGTGACCACCCTAGGGAAACAAGAAAAGTGGCCACTATAGACAGGTGACCTCTTTAGACAGGAATACATTCAAAGCTGTGTACAGTGACCACCTAAGGGAAACAAAAAAGTGGCCACTGTAGACAGGTGACCTCTATACAGGAATACAGTCAAACCTGTGTATAGTGACCACCCTAGGGTGAACAAAAAAGTGGCCGCTTTATTGTAGATAGGTGACCTCTATAGAGGAATACAGTCAAACATGTGTACAGTGACCACCCTAGAGAAACAAGAAAAGTGGCCACTGTAGACAGGTGACCTCTAGTTAGACAGAAATACAGTCAAACCTGTGGATAGTGACCACCTAAGGGAAACAAGAAAAAGTGGACACTGTAGATAGGTGACCTCTATACACACATTACTCTAGTAATTATAGTTACTTACTAGTAATTATAGTTACTTACTAAACTTTACTCTAGCAGTCTAGCCCCTGCTAACTCCTCATGTGCATGTATGGAAATTGTTACATGTTCTTCACCCCTTCCCTTCAAGATTCTAAAAATCCCCAAAGGCTTTGTACCTAGCCCACCCTGGCCAGTAAGCAATAAGTTAAAATGGCAAATATCCTTTCTTCTGTCTGTTTGACTATTCTTTACATTTTGGAAGAAAAAACAAGTTGTTTTCTGTAATGTGTTTGTATTCTTTGATTCTGTGATTTATTAATTTTTCTGTGATCATGAAAAACTAAGATTATCATTGATCATAACTGGTTACAGGTATTCGTTGTATCTTTTCTTGTAAAGCATTTGTTTTTATTTTTGTTTTAAAACCTCTTCTGGAAAAAACAGTGTTTTGTCTTCTGACAGAGCAACTCTACCGAAGCAAAATAAATAAATAGATACACATATTAAAATAAAATAAATAAATAAATAAATAAATAAATAAATTAATGTTTGCCAGAATCACCCTAGTTTACATACAGTTCTGTAGTTTACATCAATTATTGAAGTTCCTCTCCTACTACCAAGTATATACGTGTAGTATGTGTGATTACATGCTCAAGTGAGTTTATTCAAGGGCATCGGGGTTCCTTTATACTTGACACAAAAACATTTATTGTAAAATTCACACTTTGGCCCCACCTTTGAAGACGAGGAAACTGGTATAGAAACGGGGTGTTGCAGGGGAGCGACCCCTGCTGAGCCATTCAAGAAAGCCAACATTGTGAGATTTGAGATATATGGAAACAAGATAGAAAAGGTTCTTAAATTTAATAATAATGACAATGGTAATATGCGGAAAATATGTAAACAGAACGCAAGGTAGTTTCTTTTTAATCTTCCTTTGATAATACGGTAATGATATTAAGCAGAAAATATGGAAACAGAATGCAAGGTAGTTTCTTTTTAATCTTCCTTTGTATGATGATACGGTAATGATATTAGGCAGAAAATATGGAACTAGAATGCAAGGTAGTTTCTTTATATCTATCTGGCAAGCTAAAATGCATTGCAGATTTTGTATTTGCAATAATATTGGCTTCAAAGTCTAACTTTAATTATCTTGACATTTAGCTGGATGTAAATGCAAGGTGGCTTGTCTTGTCCCCTGAAAAACAAAGATTTTGTTGTTTTTTCTAGCTGGAAATTGACACACAGTAGATCTCTGTCATTAAATTTGTCTAGTTTTAAATAGAAGGGGTTATTTCCTGAACATCCAGTGTATATTCTTGATCACTACATAGAGACATTTTTATCCCTGAAGAGTGTAATTTGTACCAATTATATTGCATAGAAAAATAGTGATCACGTTTGATGAACAATATGTTCTGTCTCTCCTCCTCTCTTTCTATTGCCCTCTCTCCCACTCTCTACCTGTCTCTCTTTCTATTCAATTCTATGCCTAATATAATTTTGACCAGGTAGATACTTAAAAATATAGGAAACGATCTCGGTCAACATTCACAACCTTCCAAATTAGCCAATGGGTCTCTATGAAAAGATTTGTGTTTGCTTAGAATACTAGCGCTGAAAAGGGGTTGTCTCTTCCATGTTTGTACTGTGTGTGGCAGACTGAAGGGTTGATTCTAAAAGGAACTAAATCCATTTTGATGATTTTGAAGAAACACATTATATGTTCAAGTTGGTATCCACATACATAATGTACAGGTACCTTTATGAATGGAAATTGAATTTGCAATGTTCATATCATTTGCGTATGATTCAGTTTCGATCAAGATATGAGAATGTGAAATTTGTCACATATGGTAGATCATTGTACGATATGTCATTAACTCTGTTTGGGGGATTTAACGCCTTTATATTATTCATCCTCTGCGACTTGTGGGTGGGGGCTGAGTCACTCTTCGCATAGTAAATGAAATCCTGTAATGTAGGAAGGACGCCGTGACTAGACTCGAGAGACAGTTGTTTTTCCATTTTTTTTCTTCTGCAAGTAGGTATATTCATAATCATAATGATCATCATGTTTCTCATTGAGGCATGATTTTACAATTTAATATTATGGTATTATGGTATTTGCCCTGATTGTCTGCTTAATATTATAATATTTCAAGTTTCCAGATTTGCTAACTTCTTGATTCTGATTTCCGATACTAAGTGCCCTTTTCTCCTCGCGAGACTGTATACCTTGTACATGTATTTATGATCTATCACCAATATCCCCAAAAGTTATTTCCCTCTACTTCTGTTTATTTTGTGCAGTGTGACATGTGATTCCCGGTTAGAGTTAAAATAAAACCAAGAAGATGTTCTCGCAACCACCAACTATAAAGACCACCTGTCTAATATGTGCCGACTGTAAATAAGACCATTAATCTGGATTCCCTGGGAAGCATGTAATTTGCATGTATCTGAACCTGCCTACAGAGACCACCTGCCTATAATGGCTGATTTGTCTTTGACTGTACATCCAAACCTCTTTGAATATTGTTTAATTTTGCAAACACCTTGAACTTGAAGAATTTTTATTTAGGCCCAAAACTCCTTGAATAAATTATTTTTGTGTTTGTTGTTGTGTGTGTGTGTGTTTTTTTGGTGTTTTTTGGTGTTTTTTGGTGTTTTTTTTTTGGGGGGGGGGGGGGGGATATTCTTACTAACTATATAGACCCCAAACTCGGTGAAGATTTTTGTTTTGATGCACAGTGACATGCATACTGTGTTAGTGGCTGGTGCCAGAGTCTAAACACTCAGATGTTTACCCAGCATGTGTGCTCAACCCAAGTCAAAAAGAGACCGTTAGCTTGATATGAGCTGGGAAGCCGGTACATGATCCACCACCTACATAGTAGAGCCTCAACCCTACTCTACTCTATATCACATTTGTGAATAGGTAGGTGAAATCAGTTCACTGTGCATCGTATGCAGCAGTGATACTTTGCACAACTATACATCTACATCCATGACATCTGAATTGGGTCATATCTGGTTGGATATTTTAAACACATTTTCGACACATGTTTGGTACGTTTGAATTCATTTACTGCGATTGATGCATGTTTTTGAGGACAGATTGATCAAATTTATACACCCTGGTTGGATTTCATTATCAAACAGGCACAGCATCAACAGCTACAGGTATGCTCCAACTTTTTAAATAATTGTCTAATTCCTTATGTTGTAACAGAATGATCTTGTTTCATATCGTGGATATATCGTAAACTTGGGTATACTTGAATTGTGACTATTTTGAATTGTATTGCCAGAGGGCAGTTTTAGGTGAGAGATCGAGTGAATGAGATTTGGAGTCTATAACTTTTGTGAGTGCTAGTGGCTATAGCCGGTGATTTTGAAAAGGAAATAATTGATTAGGGTCCGTAATAGGATTTTCTTTTTTTAAGAGGCATCGGGCCATGTAAGTGGGGTACTTAAATGGCTGGGCGCATGTATTGTTGCCTTTGAGAGTCATTGATTTCATTATAAGATTATAGCCTATATGCTGAAGTAAATATGATGGAACTAATCGAAAGAGTTTTGTCGTTCTATTATAGTCTTGACATCAAAATACACATTACAATTGACTTCAAAATGAACATACTCTGTACCTATAGAAATTATGGTAATGGGGAGTTTTTAGGGCTATATAATCCATGAACTTTATTAAATTCAACCAAAACCACTTTGAGCACCTAGCTACACACTTCACTTAAACCTTGTAGTTTGGCTTATATTACCAGCCAGAAGAATGAAATGGGTTTTGATTTTTCAAAAGTCTCCCAAATAACGGAGATATTATAAGATTGAGTCGAAAAGCTTTCCAGAATGCTTTTCAATATGGGGTCTAAATGTTTGATAAATTTTACCCTATCCATTAGTTAGCAGCTTTGAATTAGTCGGTATGTCTTGTTTAAAAAAAAAATGAACATGTTTGCATAAAAGAAAGAAAAAAAAATCTCCATATAAGATATTGAATGCAGGCATGCCTAATGATTAGCCCTCAAATCGAATTTCATTTGTATTTTTAACCTGGATGTCTTATATGCTGCTTTAGTTGTCATGGGACCATGCCCCCCCCCCCCCCCCCCCCCCCCCACACTCTCTCCCAAACAAAAAAGGGACAAAATAGAAGATGAATGAGAATGTCACTATGTCAGTACATCGCATAATAAAAGTCCTGATCAAATATTGTTGTATATGGGAATATCGGTTACGGGACGTTGCGTATTGGAATCCCACGTGTTAAGTCATCTTCTCGCCGAGTCGTGCCACATGCTTTTACAGTTAGTGTGCAGCTGCTTTTGTTGTTCGAAGCCGAGATGAGTTTTTCATGACATGCCACTGCCATTATCCCCCGCGTTGTGACGTTGTTATCTCGCTGTCGTTAAGAGTACGGGGATGTAATCAATACTAATCCAGACGCGAGTAAGCTCTATTTAGGATGACTCAGAACTTTCTTTAGTAGCTTCTAAAAAAATGTTTTACAAATTGTATTTAAGATGTTTTTTTCATTCTTTATGACATGTTTGTGTGCATCTCTTTTGTATCAAACACTTTATGAACACGTCTTATTTACATTATGATATAATTATAATAACATCATCAGCATCATCATCTTCATCTTCATCTTCATCTTCATCTTCATCTTCATCTTCATCTTCATCTTCATCTTCATCTTCATCTTCATCTTCATCTTCATCTTCATCATCATCATCATCATCATCTTCATCATCTTCATCATCTTCATCATCTTCATCATCTTCATCATCTTCATCATATTCATCATCTTCATCATCTTCATCTTCATCTTCATCTTCATCTTCATCTTCATCTTCATCTTCATCTTCATCTTCATCTTCATCTTCATCTTCATCTTCTTCATCTTCATCATCTTCATCATCTTCATCATTATCATCTTCATCATCTTCATCATCTTCATCATCTTCATCATCTTCATCATCTTCATCATCTTCATCATCTTCATCATCTTCATCATCTTCATCATCTTCATCATCTTCATCATCTTCATCATCTTCATCCTCTTCATCAGCTTCATCATCATCATCATCTTCATCTTCATCTTCATCTTCATCTTCATCTTCATCTTCATCTTCATCATCATCTTCATCATCTTCATCCTCTTCATCATCTTCATCATCATCATCATCATCATCATCATCATCATCACCATCTTCATCGTCATCGTCATTATCATCACAATCATCATTACCACCACCACCACCACCACCACCACCACCACCACCACCACCACCTCCACCACCACCACCACCACCACCACCACCACCACCACCACCACCACCACCACCATCATCATTACAAGGACAAATATGATATCAACAATTTAGTGACAAGGATATAACTCCGAGGAAAAATTAAGCTAGTATGGAAGATGCCTACAAGAACACATGTGGCGTGACATCTTTTGAAGAAGTTAATGGAAATTAAGTTTTAATGTAAGTTTTAACATAAAGTTCTTGTAAAATTTAATGATAATCAAAACGAATGGCTTCCGTGTCAAGGATATGATTATCTGGAAAAATAAAGCTGATATGAAATTTGATTGACACATTGTTCTAGTTATTTTTACAAATTTGTATGACCCGTTTATGAAGAAAACTTCCAAAAGGAAGTAATAACGTAGAAATAAATGTATATTGCGCCATTAAATGGTGCTTTTTTACGATGGATTTCATGCCTAGGATAAGAATTACATCATGTGATTTGACCCATTATGTTTCTTTATATAAGTGTGGCTTGTAATTTGCTGGCATGTAATAACATTTAATTGTCCAGAGCAGGTTTATTTTTAAATAGATGTAAAGAGAAATAGGAATGGGCTCATTCACACTTTTGTTCAAAATTATGTTCCTACCTAATAGGTGTTTGCAATATTGTTATATACTGTCACTAACATTTAAATTAAATTGTTGATTTTCAAGTTCACCCATTGTTTGGTCAACCATGGTTCGGTCATTAACATTAATTGGGACTTTTTTGATTTGCAAGTTTAATATTGGACTGATACTTGATGATGCCCCTATTAGGCCCTCTACCCACCTTTACTCAATTGTTTGTTCGGTCTTCCATCTACATTGAGTACCGATGCCAAATCGGTCAAAGCCCTTAGTATTAGTGACCAATGGGTGAACATTGGGGCGGGTCCTTTCAAAAATTGTGTTGTCATCAAATAAACATGCAATCAGAAAGGACGAAATCATTTGAAAAGAACGTTTGGAACATTAGTATGAACATTCGGACTGTAACTTCATTGCTGAAGGCATGATAGCAAAAACATCAAGTTAATACTACTTAGGTTAATTACATAACTAGCATTCTTGAAGCATGACAGACGCATATTTGTAAATGCAATAATTACACTCTAGACTGAGTCAGTGAACCCCACAAGTGAGTGAATAATTATCTACTCAACATTATTCATTTGCCAACCAGAAAAGTCAATGTTTATCTCCAGTTACGATAACAGACCATTGGTAGTCAGGTCTGACACTCCATAATCCTGGTCTAAAGGTCTCGGGGGAGTTTGTGAATCGTAAAAATGTATCTTTAAAGGGATATATCAGTTGAGGAAAGGAAGGATGCCAAGTCAATTTTTTGTACTTCAGAAATACCCAAGTACCGAATAAAACTGCTTATTACGCAGTTGCTAAAACTTCAAAGACAGACTGCCTATCATATTTAAAGTGTGAAAGCCATGTGGAACCCAAATGTACATATATATCTGTTATTATTTGATGCATATTCCCTGAATCCCCAATCCTAAATCATGAACTTTTAAAGCTGCAGTTCATTCATAGGCCTACCAACATTATAAGCATGCATGCTGCTATTTGCAGTATTACGTTTAAACACTGAAGACACTGACGAGTAATTTACTGACGAGGCTATCAAAGATTAATGCAAGGTATTTACTGTTATATGTAGTTTGTGCGCTCAACATAACACTTGTCACCTCGTGTGTATTTCGCACCTTGTGCAAGTGGGTTGCAAGGTGACACTACACATCTGTGCCCCGTTTCATAAAACACTTACAAAATTGTTGTAAGTGTCCAATTGTTGTAACTATTAGGTCAACAGCCAATCAGCATGGAGCATTTCAGCTGTTGCCATAGTTACAATTATTGGACATTTAAAACAATTGCAAGTGTTTTATTAAACAGCCGGGGCACAGATTTACAAATCCAAACAAACTATCATAGTAGCAAATTATTAGCACTGAAAAGATGTTTTAATTTTAGCAGCGGCTTTTTAATATTCCGTTTTAGTTCCAGGGACGATTAGTAGTTTGAAAGCATAAAATTTAGACAAGGGTGAACAAGTTAATTGAAATACCTAAATTGTGATCTTTTAAGCTTTACGCACAATAAATTGGTAGGCCTACTAACACTTGCGAGAGAATGCTGCTATATTGCAGCGATCATATTTAAGCAAGACACTGAAAATCTGGGGTCAATCCGCCTGCAAACGACAGACACATGTGCTCGCAAGATGTTTTATTTTTAGCAGCAGCTTTATTGAGTTAGGGTTCCAGGGAATAGGGAATTGTCTGTGATTTAGGTTTTAAATTTAAACAGGGAAGTGGAAGTTGCGGCAAGCTGGTTGAGCCTGACGTGGGTATAATGGGAAAGGGCAAACTGGAAATGTTAGGGAGGAAGGGGAAAAGTATGCCTGTGCCATAATAACCCCTTGACCACCATTTGACTTTGAGGGAAGTGTATAAATAACACTCTTCATAGACCCAGTCTGAGATATTTCAGGCACCAATAATTTACTCATAAGTGGTTAAGTTTAACCATCAATTGAAGATGTTGAGAAGTGATATTTGAGACTTCAATCATATTTCAATATCATTGTACAAATTCTTCTGAATGAGATGTGGGATAGTTTCATAGAAAAAGAAGGCGATTGTAGTTTTAAAGCTTGTGTTGAGGACATGGGTAATATTAGATATGTAAGGAAGGAAGGAAGGGGAAAAGCCAATGCTCTCTCCGTCTAAAATTATATGTTTTGCAATTTGGTATCCGACGGTTAAACTAAAATGGGATACCGCAATTGACATGGATATCATATATTGGCTAGCAATCCCTTTGTCGAGAAGGGGAAGGAAGTAGAGTCAGAGTCGATCATGTGATCAAGGACTAGCCAACAGGAATTACAATGACATGGGACTATTGTCATTTAAAATTACTAGGGTGTAATCCATTTTTCAGCCATGTAGTGCAGAAAGATGTGCTGGCTATCAAAAGCGTAGATCATGTCGGGAAGGGATGATCCAAGGAAGTCAAGAATGTAATACATGTACGTAGTAGGACTTAATTCGCTCTGAGGTCGACATGCCAACATGATTTACAATGACATGGGACTATATTGTCATGTCAAAAATAAGAGAGGGTATTCCGTGTTTCAGTCTGTAGTGCAGATCGATAGATGGATATGTGCTGGCTATCAAAAGCGTAGATCATGTCAGGAAGGGGGATGATTCAAAGGAAGTCGAGAATATTAGAATAAGCCAACATGAATTACATAATAATTTACATGGGAATACTATATTATTGTCATTTTAAAATTATGAGGGGATATAATCAGTTTTCAATCTCTAGTCCCGATAGATGATTATTGCAGGCGCATGCTTACTTTCAAAAGCTATATGTATGTTTGGAAGCTAGGGGATGTTAAAAGGAAGTCAAGAACTTAGTTGTAAGACAAGAGTCATGTGAGGACATGCAGGCCAGCCAACAGGAATGACAACGACAGGCATTCTCTTCAAAGATGTGCCCACGATTTGGTATGCATGACTAAAAGAACCCATGCTCTATGGAATTTGTATAGCGCATCGGTTCTTTTAGTCACTATGCATGCCAAGTCGTGGGCACATCCTCTAAGAGAATGCCCAATGACATGGGACTTTTGCCATAACCAGCTAGCTAGGGCATGACCAATAGCGACGTAACATGATCCCTTTCACCCTTCTCTGTGATATAATTTCTAAAGGGTAATTTAATAGCTTTTTCTCTTCATGTTCCTGATAGCCTATAGCTTTTCTTTGTGGTAAAGCAATATAATGCTTACAGTTGATAACGTATTTTATTCAATGAAGTACGTTGCAGTTCAGTTTAAGTTCTTTCCAACTCAATCATACAAATTAATGGGTTTTTTTCCCCACAGGCAGTGGGTTAATTACAGTGGCACAGGGGAGTTCAAAATACTGCCACTGACAAGGAGAGAGTCAATATTTAAAACTCACAAAAAAAAACACCACACCAGATTTTTGTTGTTGCTAATTATTGCTATCAAAATTAGCACCTCAAATATCAGATACTTTAATATTCTGATCTAGTTTTGGTCAGAGTCCGCTAACGTTGGTTCCACAAAACAAATACGAAAGCCCGCCTAATGTCTTTATTTTTTTTTGCTTGAAAGTCTGTTGGTTGACTTTGGACCGGGCAAACAACTAACAAGAATCAACCAGGATTCAAGCTTAGCAAACAAGACTGTGTAAACCAAATCAGCGTTAAAACTGGAAATGTTTGACTTTGGAATATGTGAAATACACATGTATGATGAGTTTGCACAAAATCTGTTCTGGCATGATGTGCCACTTTATTAACAATCATTATCTTACAATCTTTATTAACAATCATAAACTGAAAATGAACCCAAATTGTGATAGTAATGATGATGATGAAGATAACTGGAGAACTATATAATTATCTTGCAAAAGGAAACAAACAAACAAATTCTTGTCAAAGTAGATAGAAAATTTCCTTAAAGTGTGGAAAAGCCGAAAAATAAACAGATTTGTAGCTCACCTTTGTCAAACATTCTTTTAAGGTGTTCTAAGCCCACACACCTCTGGACAAAAGAAAGGATATAAGCTAAGTGTGCCTTTGTCACCCATATTGATTTCCCAGTTAGGCAACTCCAATAAATCAACGTTGTTAGAGAACAGAATTCAATGCCCTATTCTGGTTGAATTGGCTATAGATGCTGTTCATAGTTGATTTACTGTATTTCCAGATTAGGCAACTCTGATAAAGCAATTTTGTTAGAGAACTGAATTCAATGCCCTATTCAGGCTGGATTCCTTACACTTTACGCTATAGTTGACTCACTGTAGTAGTTTGTGCCTCATTTACTTCTCTAAATATTTAGGTTCAGAGCAAATTGAATAACTTCATGATTGTGTACACTTTGTGTATTTTTCTAAATAATAATAATGATAACAACTCTAAGCTTCGAAGTCACATGTACTTCTGTGTAACATAAGATGTTTTTGTAGCCTACATTAGAAATTACTTTTAATTATATAATCTTCATTAGAGTGCAAAAAAGGTAAAATCATTTCTGTATTCTATATTAAGCGCACTTTCTTACTGCATTCTGAGTTTTTCAAAGCTATTTCTTTATTTAATAGAAAAGTGCATTTTCTTCTTTTTATGGATCAAACTTCAAATTGCCTTTGTCCTTTTGTGTTTGACAAAGTGACGATTGGTTGGTACGATGACTCACTTTGTATAATTTGTCATGTTTTGGGCTTAGGAATAAAAATTAAAGCTACTATCATGGATTTGCACGTATGGTATAAAGCTGAACACTGGTTTATGATAATGGTATGTTTCGCCAGCTATTCCATACATCGTGTGTAACTGAATAATGTTGCTTAATTTTATTATTTGTGAAAGCATTTTTTAACGTGAATAATACTAGCGTGTTAAAAAGGAGTAACATCTGAATTCATAAAACAAATAAAAGTTTGATTGGAAATACACAATATCTTCATACCATTATCTAGTTGCTGTGGCCGCAAAATATGAGATTATTTGGGAGAGGAAGCAAATCCCTGAATGTCCCTTTAAAGTTTAAACAGACTCAACACCCAAAATAATGTTCATATGAAAGAGTTTAGTTTAAATGGATTAGAATTCTATTTTCTAGTTAATTTGTGATATGAACCAGAAAAACTGTTTTCCACTGATCTTGAGCAAGACAAAGTAAATTAGATCGAAAATAAGGATAACATGACCAATAGCAGTAAAAATTGATGCCCGATATCCTTCACTTTAGAATCATGAATCATCACTAAAATGCATGAACATTTTCTGAATTACTGATAAATATGTGATGAATATAAAAGCCTGCAGAGTATTTCTCATCAATATAATTCAAATGCCTGTGGCAGAAATTGTTCTATTTGAGATGATTTATCCCTATTGTTGTTTATGTACGTGTCTAAAGTGATTATTGTGACTTCTAAGAAACAACATTGTAAGCCTTATAAATGAATCAGAACATTGTATGTCATAATCTAGCCCAATTTATGAAGTGGATATGTGCATTGATGACCCATCCCAAATTGTTTGTTTTTTTTCAAATGATTTCTGAATAGGAGATTGATTGATTGATTATCAAATGATTGATCAATGATTTGATTGATATATGGATTGATTGATCAATGATTGATTGATTTATAGATTGATTGATTGATCGACTGATTGATTGATTGATGGATGGATGGATGGATCATTTGCAGTCATTTATTGATATTGTTCAAATTAAGATAATTTATCAATTTAATTCTGATTATTTGTTATTTCATTGCAGTGACCAGTAACTTGGTTTTTTGAGGAGGATTATCCTAATTTGGCAGAATTGGATTCTTTGAAGAGTTGAGAAAAGGTATGTTTATACATTATCAACAAACTTCTCTTCAAATATATTGCATGTAATATCTTTGATTCTAGAAGGGGTGTGAGTCCTAGGGAGAGTGGATTTGAACGACAATACCACTGTCATATTGCTTCTATCGGTATCAATCGGATGCAAATACAAATAGAATTCACCTCATGTATTAAGAAAATGTGAAATCGACACTTGCCTGCGTATATGTGCCATTCATATTGAGCTCAGTTCACAGGAGAATTTCATTCGCTCCATGAGCCTATATAGGCCCAAAGTGGGGAAATACAGTCAGGTACTACGGGTAATCGCTGGCTCGATGAGCTCGCTCGCTGAGCTCGCTCGCTGAGCTCGCTCGCTGGGCTCGCCTTTGAACACATGCAATTGTGATAACGATCTTAACTTTTGACCAAGTTTGCCACACTTTCTCTCTGGAACCCATCTATATACATGTACAGCGTTTCATCAGTGTGACCAAGGAGGTATTAGAAAGTACCTCCTTGGTGTGACCTGTTGTCACACCAGTCACACCAGTCACACCAGTCACACCAGTCACATCAGTCACACCAGTCACACCAGTCACACCAGTCACACCAGTCACACCAGTCACATCAGTCACACCAGTCACACCAGTCACATCAGTCACACCAGTCACACCAGTCGCACCAGTCACACCAGTCACACCAGTCACACCAATACAACGAACAAATTCTCCTGCTTTTCAGCAGCAGGATTTCATCACTGATTTCTTCTCTTTCTATGGGATATTTACCCTGACTTTTCTCATTTCAACCTTTCATATTGTGCACTTCTCCCGAAGCTTCTGGGAAAATCAGGCTAATATAAAAGGGATATTAGCCATTTGTTATCCATGCGTATATTTGAGGGCTATTTCCACACCACGAGTGGATTCACACATGAATCATAATTAAGAACTATTGCACATATTCTTTTTGTCTATAGCCACAAATTAGCCAGTTTTTCTATTATTCACCAATTCAGTCTAAATCACATTTGGTCTACACCCAGGTCGCCTATGATTTACATGGTCTTATCGTAATTTGATCAGTTTGTATTTTTCTATCAACAATCTTACAAGAATGTATTTTGTTCACACAAAAAGAAAGAATAAAACTCACCTATAATAATGAAACTGTATTATTCTGTTAGTATTTAAGCGATCAAGGATGAGCCAAGAAAATAATTAAGCTTTTATCTAGTTTTAGAAGGCCTTTGTTACATACTCTTCATGTATTTAGATTAGTAATTAAATCCCACATAATGTTTTAGCAGTTTTAATTTATGTGCGATCATGTCTTGATAATGGAACAAAGTAATTTCCAAGAGCATAACAACTGTCAGAGATGTGGGAGGCAGATCGGCCAAATGATGATTTGTGTTTCATCATCTGGCTTCATGGAGGCTCTTGGGTTGCTCGGTCATCACCCAATTTGTCTATTCCCTTTCTATCCACTAGCAAAAGAGAAAGAGAAGGCGCTAAGTCATTTTTGATGCTTCAGAGATAATCATGTTTTTAAGTTCAAGGGCCCTGTAGAAACTAAATGTAGATATATCTCTGGTTTATTTTATATTTCAAAAATGAGGAAAGATTATCATTTTAAAATGTTTTCGTTATGGATAAGAGGAAGCTCAATTTAGCCCCAAACTGACCTTACGCCCCTTATCACTCTCACCTGACAATATAGGTCCCATCTATATAGCACGCTACCATAGTCATGGGATACAATGTCAGCCCGCACACATTGTGTACACCATGTCCACTCACTAGGGAGCACTCCTTCCAAGCAGCTCATGGGCATTCATTGAGAAGATAATTCTCATAAAAGATTTCCTTTTCTTCTGATGAGTAGAAAGCAGCAATAGTGAATTAATTGTCTTGCCTGAAGGACAGAGCCGGTCGGCAGACACTGGGTTTGGTTTTGAGATCTCACTGATTGCAGGTATATTGGAAAGTGCATGCTCTACCAATCTTGTCACACCACTTCAATGCAGATTAAGGATCAGGATTAGGATAAATGTTTTGGAATATGATTAGGGTACGGTTGAGGGTTGAAGGTCAAGTTAGGGAAATGGAAGTTTTAGAAATCGTACAATAGACAAAATGAGACATAGACCAAGGGTGTAGACCACAAGAGACATAGACCCCTGGCCCTGTTAATTACACCAATATTCAAACCTATCACAGGGCGCCCCGTATTTTGGTGTAAAAGCAACAAACCTACCCGAGATTGCTTTTAAGCATCCTCTCTATGTAGTACTCGCGGCGCCCTGAGTGTAAATGTTAGAACCTACCCAGAACTTACCCAAGACAGGTTTGCCGCACGTGTAGAGCATGTTAGAATGTGGGGGCGATCGCGAAACATTAAAGGGTACCTCCGGACAGAGATTTAGCTCTCTTACATCAAAGACATATCCCAAATGAACATACAAAACAAGTCTGTGATCCTGAAAGTATTTCTACATTGCTAGGGAATCATTTTTAATATCACATATCACTCATTCTGTCAGCGCAGTTCCGATAACGATACCACTTAACGATCCTCTTATTGATCGCATCTGCGATATATCGCAGCAAGCAGAGAAAATCTCGAAAATCGCATGTGTGCGCGCGCTGCTGCACACAGTGCGTATAGACAGAGCTATAAGAGAGAGAGAGAGAGAGACACGAGTAGCGCTATAAGGCCAAAAACAATCAATTGTTGGATTGGAGTAACGGGCAACCAAACATTAGGGTAGGTAGGTAGGTTTTTTTTTTTTTTTTTTTCTTTCCAGGATTCGCAAAATACACAAAAACATATAAAACACATTAATAACACATATCGCAATTGGAATTTTTTTTTTTTTTTTTTTTAAATCAGAAAAAAACCTTTAGGGTCGGCGGTATTTTTAGGGTCGGGCGGGTTGCGAATTTGCGTTCCCAAACCATTCAGCAACTCCTTGTGAATTAGCGACTTGGTCAGAGACCACGCATACCCGAAATTTCCGACTTGTATAATTTTGAACATTTAGTCGAGTGCCGAACGAATAGCAAATACAAAAAAACATTGGACCAAGGTAGGATTCGAACCAGGGATCTCTAGCGCATCAATCTAACTCTCTATCCACGGAGCTATTTCGGAATTCTTGATTGGTGTTGGTTTTTAATACCCTAACACTAACCCTTACCCTAACCCTAATGTACAAGCAATAGCATGTATACATAGTGCATGCATGCAGGGTGCGATGCAGTGGCCGTGGCTAGAGTGCGAGCACGCGCGAAACGATACTAACTATCGCATGGGCTATGCGATAAATCGCATACTACCATAATAACGTATGCGTATTGATTGAGTGGTCGTGCAAACAAAGTCGCGCGCGCGAACCAGTAAATAGCCGTGGTTCCGTAGGTCGTAGTAATTAATTGCATTGTTCTCAAATTACAGAAACATATCAGACCCCATGAGAGTATGATTGGTATTCAATTATAGTACCTAAACAACTAAGGATTGGTTTTATCATGTCCGGCGGTACCCTTTAATTCATTGTTTACATCAGGACGCCCCACAGCGTCTGCAAACAGAAAGTGGTACTCAAAACTGGCCTCAAGTAAGTTGGTGTAAACGGGCCAAACCCTATCTTTGGGCGCCTCGAGATGGGTTATTTTGGTGTAACAGGGGCCATAGACCGAGGGTGCAGACCAAATGGGTGTAGACGCTAGTGCCTATAGTCCCTGGAGGCCATTGGAAGTGTGTTTATAGCAGAAATAAACATTCTGCAGTCTGGTTTACATCACTCCTGCTCTAGGCTTTTGGGAGATGAGAGCTAGAAGACATAAATCAAATATGAAATCCAATCCTGCTTTTTTTAACCCCAAAGTCAAAGCCAAACAAACAACTGCAGTGCAAGGCTTCACCCACATGCATTCACCCATGGTTATCTTCCCTTCCTGACGCACCAAATTGGTCAAATCCATGTCATGATGTGTTCAACTAGAGAACAGAAAGGGACCAATGGGTGAATGTTTGGGCGGAGCCTAACTATTACATCATCGTAAACACTTCCATTTTCTAGAATTGAAGTTAGAAGCTCCCTCATAGGTTGTCAGTCACTAAAGTTGTAAAAGGAAGAAGGAAGAAAGAGTGATGAATTATAGAAGTATGCGAGGACTTCAATCACAGTTAAAGTAAGCTAAATTACATTGTGGAGTTTTTGATCGCAACTCTGGAAGTAGGACGTTGAAGTGATTGTGTCACGATCCCCCTCATTTACCCACCATTCTCCTCCCGTAGTCCGGGCAACACCTGGGCCCCGTTGCAGACAGAAATACAATAGATTGTAAGTTACAGTTAATTGTAAGTCAAAAAATGTGCGCGTTTCAACCAATCAGATTTGCGCATTTAGAACACATGATCCGACTTACAATTAATTGAAAATAACAATGGGTCGTATCTCTGTCTCACTGTCTGCAACGCGGCCCAGATTGGTTAAATCCATGATGTGTTGAACAAGTGGACATAGAGTGAACGATGGGTGAATGTGTGAGTGCATGGGGTCTAATCGTGATGGACGTGACGTCACAATATGTAGTCTTTCTCGTTCTAGATATCCAGTTGAAAACTTGCTGATGTATTCAGTCACTCCAGTTGTAAAGGAAAGAAAGAAGAAAGAGTGATGAATGATCAAAGTATGTGAGGATTTCAATCACAGTTGATGTCAGACATCGCACACTGTCAGCCACCCTGCAGAGAAAGTAACACACAACCTTCCGCTCAATTCGCCAAACTGTCTCAAGCGACTGATACATTACATGTAGACTGGGCTCCATACTTACCTTCTTTGTCAATGTCAATTTGTCAATGTCAGATTGAAAATCTGCTTTCCTGATCGGGCCACCAGAATGTGACTTTTGTACATTTTTGCTGGCCCGAAGTATAATTTCACTGGCTGTGGGACCAGTGCGAGTGTGAAAGCCCTGATTTAGAGTATCGCTAAAATAGAATATGGAGGGAACTTGTTGCCTGGTATAAGATACACTCTAATAGAAGTTTATGTTCCAAAAATGGAATTCCCCAGAATGTGCATGTACTGTATGTTACGGGGGAATGTGTAATTCATGAGGACGTGTATGTTACAGGAAATACGTAGAAAGATGCAATATTTAGATTATGTCATAGACATGATCACCATGTTTGAGATAGCAATCTACTATGAATGCCAAAAGACACTAGAGAGACTACTAGTATGTTTGAGAATTTGAGTACTTAAAGCAGGGATCGGGAACTCCCATTTCCATGCTTAAAGCACCATTCATGAATTACAAGAGTATTTAATTACAATATTTAATACCCTGAAATAATTTTCAGACCTCCCTTGAAATTATCGCAGTACAAACTTTGTTCTTTCTAAAAATATTGCAATAAGATTTTGCAAACATTGAATATTCCAGAATAAAATATGGGTCCTATACTTATATCATTCCAAATTTGGTTTTGAGCAAGCAACAGGCCGATCTGGCTGCACAAGGCATGATTTCTCCTCTGCTATTTCTTTTTAGGAAACGGGGGGGATATGATCCACTATATACATGTAATGTAAGATCTGATGAAGATTTGAATTTGAAAAGTTGGAAGCAATCAACATGCCTCTAGCTGCAAAAGGCAGAATGTCTTCCCTCTATTTGTTTTTGGGAACTGAGTGAAAATGTAAGATCTGAAATTGAAGGTTTGAATTCTAAAAGTTGGAAGCAAGCAACAGGCTTCTGGCTGCAAAAGGCAGTTATCGCTTCCTTTTCCAATTTGTTAAATGAAGGGAAATGATCTGATCATGTATAATGTAAGATTTGAATTCTAAAGGTTGGTAGCAAGCGACAGGTAGAAGGGCTGCAAGAGCATAATTTCTTCTCCCTTCGTTTTTTTTTTTTTTTTGGAAAACGGAGGGGATAGGATCTACCTCATGATCTGATTGCCTTTTCTGCGACTGAGCCTTCCATTTGCAGACTGATCAATCCACTTTGGTCGGAAATCACCAAATCCTTGAATTAAGGATGGCTTCACTCAGCAGGCAAACAGCTAGACCGAGAAGTTTAGCCCCTCTCACATGAAACGCAGAGTTCCTGGAGCCCAACTCGGGGAAACTCTGGAGAGCTTATTGGCATTTTAACTCAGGACTTGACACTAGCACTTGCCCTATTGCCCAGGGCAAGTAAAAATTGGATGTCGGGCAAGTAAAATTTAATAAATGGTCTAGTTTGGTTGCCTGATTGGGCAACTAGATTATTGGTCAATTACGAGAGAAAATGTTAATTCCTAATGTGTAAATCTGTATTAAAGCGGGCAAGAATATTTTCTGTCGGGGCAAGTAAAATGTAAAAATTTATGATTTTACTTGCTCGATTGGGACAGTAGGGAAAAAAGTTAGTGTGGCGTAACTCATATTAACTCGTACTGACTTGGACATGTTCAAAATAATATTTTGAAGTAACTTGACAACTCCTAGTAAAATGGTATGAAAAGCATATATATGATCTGTAGAATGATTTACTGCCAGAGCCATGCATAACTGGGAACATTTACACTTTGGGAAGATCAGGGTTAGCCAACTCTGCATTCATGTGAGAGGAGCATTTATTTATGCATGATGAGGTTGTGTACACATAGGAAGTTTATAGCCCTTTGCTCTATGAACGGCAAGTCTCTCTAAAACCCTGTCTTAACTGGGAGAAATAGACCTTACCTCGATGTTACCCGCGACATGTGGATAAGAAACTGCAGGGGGTCTGGTCGTAAAACATGCGGCGAGCCTTCGGCCGCAGTCTTAACCAGTCACTCGCAAAATCCTCACTCGGGTAGGTTACCATAACAACTGCACCTCCCTCATCACGTGAACAGCTGGGGTGACACGGGAGTATCGGCGCGCGCTGTGTTTTTTTTCACGGCCATGACGTCATCTACCCGGGTAACGTTCAGCGCGCGGCTTAATAGGCCGTTTATCAGGATGTCGTCCGGACGTTACCGCGCTATCACCCTGACCCGACTAGGGTGAAACTCACCCCGATGTCGTCCTGATGTTATCCCGATTGGAGTGTCTTAATAGGAACGGTGTAGGATCTCATCCGGATAACATCAGGACGTCACCGCGACTATTTTTTTTGGTTAAGACGGGGTTTAATATAGAAATTGCATGATCTTTTCCCATTTGGTTTACATCCAATGGTACTATCCATGCAGTCTATGTATCATTCCGTCTGATCGTCTTTTCGTCTGATGATCATTTTGGCTATTAACCATAATTACTTTTATCACTGAAATTCATTTTTCTAAATTCTTTTTTTGTTGATACAGTGCATCATTTGTTTTAATTGTTATTTGTCTAATCAATTTGGCTATAAGCCATTATTCAAATATCACTTTGAGTTTGTATTTATACTTCAATTTTAAATTGGTAATATTTTGCCCTGATGAAAGATTGAAAGCTAGGCTCTAGATACGACTCTTATTCTTAAATAATTTGTAGCAGTATGGTTTATGAATCATTTCTTCAAAATCCATTATTCTAATTGATCAGTTTGGCTATCAAACATGTAATTCTGTCTCATCGGGTCTAATGATTTTGTCTGTATAATCATTGATCAAATATCAGTGAATATTTACTAAATTTTCAATCTAAATCCCCAAACTTATATAGACCATTTTCCATGAATTTGTTATAATGTTAATCAAACACAAATGGGCAACAGTTCAAAAGCCCCTAGCCAGGATTTTTCAAGGGGGCGTAATTAAAAAAAGTGGTGTAGACCAATCCTGGCCATGATCAAGGGGTGGGGGGGGGGGGGGGGGGGGGGGGGCGGTGATTATGGCCAAGACATCATGGTCAACTCGAGACCAATGAAAAGTGGACCTTTCTGAATTTGGGGGAGGAGGGGGGGGGGGGGGGGGGTGGTGCATACCCACCCAACCCCCTGGCTACAGGCCTGGTTTAGTCGTGCCTAGGGAGCAATCTACTTGCCTCAATCTACTTTATCTCAAAAATTCTTTCTCTGTGGTGGTCCAAATACAAGCACCCAAAAACAACTTTTTACTGTATCTATTTAGGAAATATCTTTGTTTTTCTTTCTACGAGATATGAAACCTTTGGGTATAGTAACACTCATTGTCTGTCAAATTTTCAAGATAATATGCGCAGTTTATTTGAAATTTGAACACAGACCTGATATTATTGATATGACAGGCCTGTACCATTTTTTTTTAATAACCAGAGTGAAAATTCTTGATAAATGTTTATTTTTTTCTCTTTAGTTCAAATGCAATAGATATTTTACAATTGATTTATACAATTTATGACTATTAAATGGGAAAAAAAAATATTGGGGCATTTAATTTCCCTAATAAAATCTAAACATATTAAGGCTGTTAATTTCCCTAAATCTGAAATTATATTAGAAGTTTGAGATTGTCCAGAACTCCCAAATGGACTAAGTGCCAAATGGTCTGAATCTTTGCTTAGGGGCAATTCCAAGCAAACATTGACATAAGCACCCATTTTCCAAATTCGTCGAATCATAACATATTTGGTATCAAATTAAAGCTTAAAGATTAAACTATTCAGAAATGCATTTTGTTCAAAAAAATTGTTGGCGTAAACTATTATTTCATAGGAATTAATTAGCATAAATTAATTTTCAATTATTTTCACAAAATATACTTGTAAATATTTAGCTTAAAAGAGCTGCAAAAATAGGTTTTCATAAAATTTTATTTCAGTGTTGGTAAGAACATTACTTCAATTTATCAGATAAATATCTATTTCGCCATTTTCGCTCTTTGTTCTGCTTCAGTGACTGTTTCATTTATAGTCATCTATATGTCACGCTGTTACCTTAAAAACAGGTATTTTTAATATTTCTGGAAAAATATGAATGGGAATGAAATTATTTTTTGTTTCTTCTTCATTCACCCATAGGGCTATATTATGGATGCTAAATAGCAGCATTATCTTTTACCACTAATTAATCTAAGCAATATCAATTTGGTCACGCTGTTACTTTTTGGGTAACAGCGTGACGCAACCTACTTTTTTTTTGCAATATCTCAAGAATCGTTGGATGGATTCTGTTCAAACTTTGTACAAGACATTTATTCAGAGGTATGGATTATCTGATACACTTTGGGGCCATGAGGTCAAAGGTCAAAGGTCACAGCTAATTAATATGCAAAAAATATATTATTCTCAAGATATTTCAAGAATCCTTGAAGGATGACATGATAATTAATACTGGTATGCGTTCAGTGAAGTAGATGACCTGATTATAGAATTTGGTCATGGGGTCAAAGGTCAACAGGTCAAATTATTGTAGTTTATTTTTTATCTCACAAAAAATGCCAGAATTAATGTTAGAAAGAGTACTGTAGATAAAAGAAAATTCTATGAAAATGTTTGGAGCACAGGTCAAAGGTCACTCTGATAATTACCCATTCAAACACAAAAATTTACTGACATTGAAATCATGTTACATGAAACAAATCACTTGTAGATATGCACTGTGCCACATAAAATTAAACATTTGTATGCTAATTTGAGAAATAAGGTCAAAGGTCAGATGTCAAAGGTCTAATATTTCATTGTTGCAATTAAGTTTGTATTTTGGGTTTGATATTTGATGGTTCCTCAAACTAAATTCTGAAAAAGATAAGAATTTCAGTTTTGTCCAAAAACATTTTTGATCAATAGAGGGCGCTAGGCTGCAAATTTGTGTCATGCGAACCATCATTTCAGAGCATCTGGGTTATATTACCCATTCATCTAGTTCTGTATAGATTCTGGATGACTACATCAAAATTATATAATCTTATTCATCTCATCAATATCTCCCATATATATAACATGTACAATTCAGAGGTCACACTGTTACCGTCACGCTGTTACCGTGCACAGATACATTTATGATATCATATTTACTATGAACATTGGATTTTTTCTACATTTTTATTTGGATGTTCTAGCTTGATGTCTAGTACAAAGAATCAATGTGACAAAATTGCAAAATGTTCCTGTAGTTCACAGAGTTTGCTTAGTTTCTTACCATGTAAGAAACCCATGTCTTTTTGCCGTCACGCTGTTACCGCAGATATTGATATTCATAATTCATAATTTAGTGGGAATTTTGATTTTCTTTCCTATTGTAAATAATTAGTAGGATAGTGGTAACAGATGCATATCAAAATTTGGTTCTGGACATATTTTATTTTGTGAGTTATTTAGACTTTCATCGTGAGAAACACCCTCCTACCGTCACGCTGTTACCTTGGAATTGCCCTTAGATTAGAATTGGTTTCGATAGTAACTGATCACAGTAAGGAACAAAAGGTTACTTTGTTCTATGGAAATGCAAACGTCGTTGTAAATTTGAAAAATGCCTTTTCATGATAGCTCAAACATTGTCATCAGAAATCTGCCTAAGTTGCAAAGTTAGAATGTATATATTTCTTGACAAATGGTTTTAATTTATTTGTTTTTCATAGCAAAACCCTGCACGTGTCGGTAAACATCAAAATGTAGATTTGCATACCATTAGAAAGGCCTTGTCACAAGCTTTCATTTGATGCTATGTTCTAACAAATTGGTCAATAATTGGCGAAGATATGATTGTTTAAATTTTACAATCATAATAAAGTCTTTTACACACATTTAATATGTGAACGATGCCCATTTCTTTCAAGACATGAATTACCAACAAGAGCAGGGTTTTGCTATAAAAGCCAGTCACATATTTCTTGACAAATGGTTTTAATTTATTTGTTTTTCATAATTTATATTTTTCTCATTGTTCATTGGGATTTTCCTAGCCATGTCTATTTTTTTTTTGGTCATTGTTTTGATTTATTACCTATATGGACCATTACATCTGCAGATATCTGTGTACAGGTCATGCTCTAGAAATGTGTGGCCAAATGCATGAATTGTTCTGCCTTTGCCAATTATGGTGCCATTAAATCAAAGCATTACCCTAGTTTATTGTTTGCCAAGTAAACCAGAATAATTTATATTTTTTCAATATATGAAATATCTCTCTGATATAGGATCTGTATTTTCATGTACTTTCATGGTTATTCTAGAGAATCAGCCAATATAATGTATATATACTAAATGTATTGCTAAATGCATTGCTTATTAAGCTACGCCTACTATTATTCTTCCTTCTCAATCATTTATGATTACTCCTTGCAATTATTTATATATTGGAAGAAACCGAAGCTGTATGTATTAGTCACTTCTCGCTTATATACTAAATGTATATATGTTTGCATTTTATAGTTGATTTATAAAAAAATTCACATCAAAAGTCACATCAACTTCTTTAGGATATGTACAAATTGCAACTCAAAATGTGTTTTGTATTTAAAAAAGAAAAAAGAAAGTAGTTTGATTTGTTTCATGATAAACCCATTATCTATGGGTACCCGGTGGGCCCTGTGTTAACTCTATGGAGATTAAAAAACTAGTAGAGAACAGGTTAATTGAAACACTGTACACATCAATAACATATTATGAACATTGTTTTTTACTTGGTTCAGACATTAGAAAATAAACCCACATCACGTATTGTTATCCGTGGATTGAGGTGTTGATTGAGCATTGGAATTGCAGATGTACATGTAAGAATAAACAAGTTCTGCTTTCAAGTACATCGTCATCTATTTCATTATCATAACAGATAGTCTACAAAATTAAGTATTATGAAAATTGTTTCTTACTTCAAGGTATACACTTGGTTCAAACAATAGGAAATAAACCCACATCAGGTATCTTATCCGTGGATTGAGGTGTTAATTGAGCATTGGAATTGCAGATGTGTGAATAAACAAATTCTGCTTGACCTCCTCCTCATACATAATGGATGAATGCCATGCAACGTGGGATTTATTAACCTGTTTAATTAGGGGCATTCATATAAGGGGGCTAATAAGTTGGGGAGGTGGGTTTTCGTCATGCTTCATATTGCTTTTGGGGCTATGGTTAAGGAGGATTTCATTTATGTTTTGTGTGGGTTTATTTTATGCTTGTGAGCTGAAAGGGACTTTAAAACAGTATTCGTTTGTGGCCCGCAATATAATTTACTAACCCCCAAATTATATATAATTTGTAAAACTATGTGCTAGTGTTCAAATCCCTATTAGACATCAGCAACAAATTTTAAATTTGAATTAATCAATCATGTATGAATTAATTATTGAACTAAGGATTATTTGAATTATATGAAGACTAAATTTGACTCTTAGTTATTTTTGAAATGTTTAAATTATTATCTTCAAGTAAGTAACTTTGGGCTTCAAGTGAAAAATATGCTATAAGCCTAGTATAGCTGTAGATATACAATTAGAATATAACCTTGCTTTTTGCAGATTCATGCTTCTCTATGATGCGCTATTTAAAAAGCATATATTCTGCCATACCGCAAAGTAAGATTAGGATATCAGTAAAGAAGCAACCTTGCTTAGAACCTTGGGTTTAACTTGTACATCCATGGGCATTAGAAAAGCTCGTTTCAGCTCTCCGATTTGCGTCTGAAGATACTGTGTACTGATTACAATTTATCTCATTTCCCCATCCCAAACACTTTCTGCACCCTGTCCAATTCACTTTCCCTTAATTATTGCCTCCTCATTAACACCCCTGGTTATTGGTTATACCACCACCCTTGTACTAGTAGTGCAACTGAACCCTGTTAATTTAGAGTTAGTATTCCAGTATATACAGTCAATCATGGCTTATAAATAGCGGCCACCTGTCTATAGCATCCAACCTGCCTAAAGTGTTCCCATTCAGTCAAGCATATCTAATTAGCGGCCACCTGTCTATAGCAGCCAACCTGCCTATAGTGTTCCCATTCAGTCAAGCATATCTAATTAGCAGCCACCTGTCTATAGCAGCCAACCTGCCTAAAGTGTTCCCATTCAGTCAAACATATCTAATTAGCGGCCACCTGTCTACAGCAACCAACCTGCCTATAGTGTTCCCATTCAGTCAAGCATATCTAATTAGCAGCAACCTGTCTATAGCAGCCAACCTGCCTAAAGTGTTCCCATTCAGTCAAACATATCTAATTAGCGGCAACCTGTCTATAGCAGCCAACCTGCCTATAGTGTTCCCATTCAGTCAAACATATCTAATTAGCGGCCACCTGTCTATAGCATCCAACCTGCCTAAAGTGTTCCCATTCAGTCAAACATATCTAATTAGCGGCCACCTGTCTATAGCAGCCAACCTGCCTATAGTGTTCCCATTCAGTCAAACATATCTAATTAGCAGCCACCTGTCTATAGCAGCCAACC
The DNA here is from genome assembly GCA_037951105.1 of Echinarachnius parma. Taxonomy (NCBI): domain Eukaryota; kingdom Metazoa; phylum Echinodermata; class Echinoidea; order Clypeasteroida; family Echinarachniidae; genus Echinarachnius; species Echinarachnius parma. The sequence continues at coordinate 119,275 of JBAMJV010003146.1, forward strand.
TGCCTATAGTGTTCCCATTCAGTCAAGCATATCTAATTAGCAGCCACCTGTCTATAGCAGCCAACCTGCCTATAGTGTTCCCATTCAGTCAAACATATCTTATTAGCAGCCACCTGTCTATAGCAGCCAACCTGCCTATAGTGTTCCCATTCAGTCAAGCGTATCTAATTAGCAGCAACCTGTCTATAGCAGCCAACCTGCCTAAAGTGTTCCCATTCAGTCAAACATATCTAATTAGCGGCCACCTGTCTACAGCAACCAAACCTGCCTATAGTGTTCCCATTCAGTCAAGCATATCTAATTAGCAGCAACCTGTCTATAGCAGCCAACCTGCCTAAAGTGTTCCCATTCAGTCAAACATATCTAATTAGCGGCAACCTGTCTATAGCAGCCAACCTGCCTATAGTGTTCCCATTCAGTCAAAACATATCTAATTAGCGGCCACCTGTCTATAGCATCCAACCTGCCTAAAGTGTTCCCATTCAGTCAAACATATCTAATTAGCGGCCACCTGTCTATAGCAGCCAACCTGCCTATAGTGTTCCCATTCAGTCAAACATATCTAATTAGCGGCCACCTGTCTATAGCAGCCAACCTGCCTATAGTGTTCCCATTCAGTCAAACATATCTAATTAGCGGCCACCTGTCTATAGCAGCCAACCTGCCTAAAGTGTTCCCATTCAGTCAAACATATCTAATTAGCAGCCACCTGTCTATAGCAGCCAACCTGCTTATAAAGTGAATATATAGCTTATATATTTGAATAGGGCCTTGAATAATTCCCTCCTGCCTGTTTTTGTTGACCAAAATTCTCAAAGTACATCGTTGTACTTGTCTATTTGATTCACCTCCCTTGATTTGCTTTGAGCACCCCCCCCCCTCCCCTATCCCTATCCCTAGAGCCCCCACCCCACCCCCAACCCTATCCCTAGAGCCCCCACCTGTAAGTACTCAATCCCTCGAGTCCCATACACTTACTACTCTGTCCCTTTTACTACTCGGTCCCCTAGAGCAGAGAAATATAACTGGTGCCTCAAATAATCTTGCCTGATTTAATGTTTAATTGAATATTTTATATTGTCCTTTCACCAATCACCTTCCCTATTTCATTTTAGCCCTCCTCCCCCGCCCATAAATACCCACAGCCCCCCCCCCCCCTCCCCCATTACCTACTCAATCCCTTGATATACCCGCCCCCCCTCCCCCATTACCTACTCAATCCCTTGATATACCCGCCCCCCCCTCCCCCATTACGTACTCAATCCCTTGATATACCCGCCCCCCCCCCCCTCCCCCCCAGATCAGTGAAATATAATTGGGACCTTGAATAATTCATACTTGCGTGAGGTTGCCTGAGCAAGCGAGGCGACCATATATATGCGCCTGACTTGACTATATATATGCGTCTGACGCGACAATATATATATATGCGTGTGACGTGACTAGATATATGCGACGCGCCCGGCAAGGTTGTATGGATAACGATGATGTGCTAAGTGTTGAATGTGGAAAACACCTGATGGCAATGTAGGGGTGCGGAGGGGGTTTAGCATTTTAAAAATAGAGAGAAAATTATGCTTTATGAAATGTGTTTATTTATATTTTTGATGCAAATTTAATCAACACATGTGTATAAAAAGATTTTTGCTTACATCTGTTTTTTAAAAGCAAAGTCCAGCTGTTTGTATTTATATTAAGGAAATTCACATTATACAGTCCCTGTGTTTTACTACATCGCTATGTTCTACACTCTACAAATATCCTCTGGCTAGACGGTGCCTGCATAATTTTTAATCAGATTATGCTTCTTTTTTTTCTTCATACTTCGTCATGATTATGGAGATGTCTGCTTCCTTGATTTCAATACACTAGAAGTATGTGAGCGGGTGGCAATTTTAAGAGAATTACAAAAATCTTCAGCTCAAAGCAAAAAATAATGTACAGGTATAATAACTTAAAGGTGCACCTGTAAAGTGTCAGATATTGCCCAAAATGACATTTGAGACTTAAATCCTGTACCAAAATCATTGTAAGATATGTCTGATATGTCTGAATGATGTGTGAAAGTTTCATTGAAAAAGAACACTGCTTTCCTGGTTAAAAAAGCAAAAATATGCATCAGCTTCTACAACGGACGTTTATGAGGTTTATGACCGTTAATTAACGCTTTTGAGCTGAATGATAGATATCGTCATACTAAAGGGGCATTTGAAAAAAAATGAACCCTTTTTTATTCTTCTCTTACGGTAGAAGAGAAACGAAGAAGCTCCAAGTAATTTTCGTGGAGTTAGACATTTTACAGACATCCCTTTAATTATTTTTGTAATTAATTGGTACAGTGAAATCTGGCATAGCTACCACTGTTCTATAGCAGCCAACCTTAATATGTACATGGATAATAACTTTATTGATTTGATTCATTAATTTGTAGTACAGTCAAACCTGTCTTAGCAGCCACCTGTCTATAGCAGCCAACTTGCCAAGTGTGGCCACCATCTTGCTAGTAATAATGTCTCTCTATTGCACTCTGCACTTGGGTGGGTGGGGAAGATTGCAATTCCAAGTTGGCGTCAGTGATTTGATTAACAAAGCGTATAATTGTATTGCTCTAACAATAACAACACAATATTTACAGTACAGTATTGTAAAATCTGTTTATGAATATTGTGTTTTTTATATATAACATGTGTTGACATTCTTGGTCATAATACCAAGGAGGTACTAGTCATATTGTGTTGATTTTTTGCGTTTATTCTGTATATTGTTTGTTGTGATTTTGAATTTGATGTATGGAATGAATATTGATGATAATGACAATGATGACAATGATGACAATTACGACGGTGATGGTCTTGGTGATGATGGTGATGACGATGATGATCTTGGTGATGATGATGGTGATGGTGATGGTGATGATGATGATGATGATGGTGATGATCTTGGTGATGATGATAATGGAGATGAATGATGATGATGGTGATGATGATGACAACGACAATGGTGATGAAGATGAGGATGACGACAATGACGATGAGGGCAATATTTTTCTTGCATTCTAAAGTGTACAGAGGGCAGGTCACTATTGTATGCATAAACTGATATTGATCAACAGAGCAATAACCAAAATAAAATTTTCTGGTTTCAAATATGTTTGACCCCTTCGAAATGGAGCTTGTAGCTGATATTGGCAAATGGCAATCCATCCCCACGAGTGGCAAATATAAATAAATAAAATTAATAAATGAATCGAATCAAGGGAAATATAGCCTGGTTTGATTACATTGTAATATAACCACTGCATGAAAAATGAATCGACACCTATCCCTTCTCAATATACACAAACTGTAGAATGCAAGAAAAAATATAAATAATGTATTGAACACCTACATGATATATATAGATTATAATCAGATCTGATTTTATCAAAGTTATACTCCAAAGAAATACTTCTAGAGTAAATAACTTAACCTGCTCCCTTCAAGACTTTAAAACCCCATAGACTCTGTACTTAGACCACTGGTCAGGTTCCAGTAGGCAAGGGGTTAAACCGTTCTGTACAAGATTCTGAAATCCCCATAGACTTTGTACATAGACTCCCACTTTCCCGTAGGCATGTTATACCGTGATCAACCACGCGTGATACTATTTTTCCCTGAATAATTTTAAAACCATAATACATGCAAGCCACGAGCGATCAAATCTAATTTTCCAGTTGATTGCTCTACAAGTAAGGCCCCTGCTTAGATGGGTAAATAAATAAAAGAAGGCTTTTTCATAGCAACCTGCCATGTGCACAAAATGAAGATACATTTTGGAGGTTTCCGTTTTTTTAATTTTATTTGTGCAGTTTCTGTTTAGTTTTGATGTGTTTCTCCAAATGTTTTCTGTTATACTCTTAAAATAGCTATCAATAGAAGGTAAACCCCAGCCTGATAAATCATAAAGTTATGATTGATTGATTGATTTTTAATCAAACAATTGATAATAAATTTTTATGTCACAAAGTCCTGGACGGGGACAGGATAATTTGAGGAGTCTTTCAAAATCACAACTCAATTGCAACAGTGGTGCTGCAACCCCTTAAAGTCCCAAACAAATTCATATCGTGGTTTATTTTAAATAGTCCTATTTAAACAAAACAAAAGCAACACACATTTCCAGCTAACCTTTAGATATGAATTGTAAAGAATTAAAAAAAAAAAAAAAAAAAAAATGTAACTTCTTCATTCCCACCACCAAAGTAGTACTAGTACCTGAATTGACCAACCACTACCAATACTACCACAACCCCACCAGGGGGGTGTTTCACAAAGATCCTAAGTTGAACTTAACTCTCAGTTGGACTTAACAAGTATGGAAAGCCATTAGTTTCTTTGAAAAATTATTGTAAAAGTCTCTTTTCAAAGGCATAACATGTTGATTCAAATCATTAATATGTTCTATTATCAAGGAGATTTCATGTTCTGGATGCAACATTTAGGAAAAATCAAAAATTCCAGCTTTGATGATTTTGAATATATTGTATTCCAAGGCTACAAATGGCTAATAATAGTGAAGTCCAACTTTAAGTTCAACTTAGAATCTTTGTGAAACACCCACCAGCTCCTGGCATTTATGTACCAAAGTCTGGATTATGCATTTTGTTGGATTGTTTTACCATTAACGCTCGTTAGATTTGAACTTTTCAAGATGTGACATTTGATGACATTATACAAGTAGATAACGCACTGGTGTTTAGGACATTATTTTGTGTGACTTTGTGCAAGAAAGCCATTAACATGAGAACATTTTCTAAAGGTGACCACTTGTGTGCGTCAATGGTGTAGCTACAGGGCGGGGGGGGGGGGGGGGGGGAGGGGGGCACATGCCCCCCAATAATTTGCCCAAAACAATAGAGAAATGAAGAAATACATACGGTGTGCCTCAAATAATTTGCATGCCCACCCCAATCAGTCTGACCATGCCATGCCACTGGCGTGCGCATTCTGGGGCAAATATTTTGATGAGGCAACCATTAGCATACTTAATTGAAAGAACAAATTTAATTTATTTCCCATAAGTGTACAACTCATTTATTGTTTTTGTAATTTTTGTATTTTTTTTTTATATAATCCATTTCCAGAATTAAACCTGCCTTGAAGGTACCTTGAAGTAATGTATTGAATTGCATCATTATTTGTTTATCCAAGATAATTATATCTATACATCGTTATAAAACTGTCTGTTTTATATTGCTTCACTTCAATGATCGATTGTGCTATTGTTTACAAAATATATGATTCCAATCATTGTTACTATAGTACTTATTGTATAATATTTAAGCATAATATATAGAACGATTGTGCAATCGTAAACTTACTCCGCAACATTTCCGTTACTGGTATGCGCTTTGATACCATTTGATTAATTAATTTTAATGTATAATTGCAATTATTATTATTATCAATACAAATTCATTTGCTGCCTCATTTAATAGGAAGCATGATAAATTTTGCTGGTATTGTTAGAACCTAACAATCGTTATTGGTTGCTACTTCAATGTCATATCCCAATGATGCGGTTGTGTGGGGGTTTTTTTCCCTGAAAAGAATGTATAATGTTTGATTATATGAAATGAATAACCTGGAATTTCTTATGATGTGAAAACATATATTAAACAGCATTCTGAGTGCTTATTTTTTTTTTCGACTGGAGGCTTAAACAGTAGCCCTGGAAAAATAAAGTATTAATTTTTCCTTGATTATTCGATATAACCTTGAGTAGCCTGTCATGTTTAATTATGGCTTTGTCAAAACAGGGTACTACAAGTCATTTTTTCCTGTGCTCCATAAAAGTAATTAATGCATTAAAAAGTTTGTCACGCAATGGGATACTACATCTCATATCACCTGACCATTTGTTTGTATTATTACTGTTTTGAAAAGATGCCTATTATGTGTATCCATTAATATTACAAACTTGACTAATTATGTTAATTAATTTATCTGTTATACATGTTTACTTTCAGTATTCAATTAATGTATTTCTTTCTTTATTATTGTATAATTACCTTGTATTATGTGATTATATGTTGAAAATAAAATGAATAAAATAAAATAAAATAAAATCGAATCAAATATTGCCATTTTGAACTAGGCAGTTTGTACGCACTGCTTAACACTGAGCCAGTGTGTATAACGCACCTCGCGCAAGCCTTTTGCAAGATGGCACCCCGTGTCTTATCAACAAATCTGGGGGGGGGGGTGTTGCATAAAGAGTTGCGATTAATTGCAAAGTTGCGTTCGATCGCAAATCAGAAAATATGCGCACTTGAGCCAATCAGAATTGCGCATTTAGGCCCATTTTCGGACTTGGGATTAAACGCAACTTTGCGATTAATCGCTACTTTTTATGCAACATCCCCCTGAACTATACCTTCAGTTCAGGGGGACTCTATTATAAAAATGTTTGTTGAATACCTGATGACATTGTAGATGCCCTAAAGTGGTTGTTTGTCAAATGCTACATTAATTTAAAAATAAATTCATGGAAGAGCTTGCATGATTAAAACATAAGTTACTGCATAAGTTCATGGGTGAATTTCTAAACAATGTTACTGACCTCAGAACAGTGTATTACTACTGAACTACTCTACATGTATAATAGTTTAACTGGTCCCAACATCAAAATGGCGCAAAACATGACTTGTAAACTGACTTATTTTGAATAAACCAGTTCAGGATTTTTGTTATAGTAGGTTTCACAAAGTACTTGTTGGTTGAATATTGCATCAATGCACTACCATGTTTTGTACATCGCTCTAGTATGAATAAACCCAAACTTTGATTTTTTAAGTGGGTTTGAATATACTGAAGTAATGCACTAATGCAGTGAGAGGTTAGAGATGGATTCAGGGATCTGTTTATAGTATGATTTCTAATATAAACGTAGATGTACGAAATAAATATAACGTCTGTGTATGGAATTTCTTTTTACAATGCCATGCAATTTGACTGACCTTATGAAAAGGGTAGGCTTACAGGTAAAATGGTTAATGGATATTGTAGAATTTTTAGAGTGGGTTTCAGATGGAGGTTGTTCTACAATGTCCCATTAATGCATTAAGTCAGGGTCATGCTCCAAACAGATTCTAGCATTGTGTCGTATGAAGGCTCATCGACAGGTGAGAGCAAGAAGGGAGCTAAGTCAATTGTTTGGCTAAATTGTGTTATGATTACTATCTTGTAAGTTAGAGCCTCCTCTCGTCACGCCAACATTTTAGATAGACATTATGTATAATTCTTGGAACATTCAACAAACATCATAGAAAGCTACATTAGTTTCTACATAGCATTCAAACCTTAAAGGGTACCACCACCCAAAAATAATATTCTTATATTAAAATGAAAGGTAATATATTTAGAAGTCTATTCCATCAACAAGTTAACAAAAATATGTTTCCAGAAAAAAATATATAATTGGAAAACGCATCACCATTCTAAAGCATGCGTTCATGGGTCTGCATGGACGAAGACTACTTTGTACAGAGCGAACGAATTGTCCGGGATTCTATTGTCTCCAAACGTACGCGTGAATAGCATTGGCGCACTCGCAAATGTTTGGCCCATACGGAACCACGAAATAATAGTGGTTCCGTAAGTGGTGGTAATTAATTGCTTTGTTTATGAATTACACAACCCTTTGCAAAATGTTGGGTATCTATTTGATATCACAAAACGGTACCAAAACATATAATTATGTGTTGTTCTTTGCCTGGTGGTCCCCTTTAAACATGATGCAAAAAAAAGTGCAAAAAGTAACTTAGGCCCTTCCCTTTCTCAAAAGAGGACATATGTACAGCTAGTACGCCCATCTTGAAGCCCATCACTTTCACATCAGTCTTTGCAACTGTTTTTTCCACTCTTCATTTCGACCAATAGCATGTTACAGCTAACCCTCTCCATAAAGACCGCCCAAGGGAGACATAAAAATGCTCCTAATGAGCAGGTGGTCATTATAGACAGGTTCATTTAAAGTGAAATATAGGATATAGAAATATCGATGTTTTACTGAGCTGTTATCTAGGTACGTAATTGACTATGCAGAAATGGGCAAATATAGCTGATCAGTTTTTAAATAGTAACATAATAATACCCTGTGTATGTGGATCATCGTACAAAAATGCAAAATTAGCTTGCTTTTCCTGATTTTAAGAAGAAAAGTAAATTTGTGGATGGATACTTCCTGACTTTCAAATTGGCAACATCCTCTTGGGGATTGTTAGAATCAGGCCGAATAATCCCTTTTATAACCATATAATCCTCTAGGTGCGAAAGTTTGACTTTGATACATGACTTGCACTGGACATTGTTCAGTATATAGTGTTGTCCATGTGTAATGACCTATTCTATAGATCGTGACATGGAATAATGATGATAATATTTACAGTATTTAAATATAGTACACAACAAATTTCAGCTTATTCTCTATGCCCTGTATTAGAGTATGTGTGTTCAAGTATTTTTGTGTTAGCTTGTTTGAGCATGTGTGTGTATACTTGCGGGTATGTGCATGGGTATGTTTGTGAGTGAGTGAGTGTGTGTGTGTGTGTGTGTACTCATGTGTCTGGGTATGTTTGTATGTATGTGTTCTTTTGTGAGTATGTGTGTGGGTGGATGTTTAAATATGTAATCCATTTGACAGGTTACACAATATTATTTGTCGATTTTGTGCTCATTTCTCAAATGTATTTGTTCGGGGAATTCAATCAATGCAAAGTAATCTCTGAATTTGCCTTGACCTCGATTCACGAACCCTTCTATAAATAATGTTGACAATTGTGTTCATATTTGTGAGTTTTGTTCCATTTCCGTCTGTTAACAATTTGGTTTTTAAATGGAAGGAAGCAGGGAAAAGATTAATATTTTTATTTTGGGGGCTCCCTTTCTGATTTTATGGAAGTTTTCGGGGGCTACTTTTATCATTTTGGAGGCTGCAAATTTCCGGGGCTCTTTTTTCCGAACTGTAGGGGCTACTATTTAGCTCTAATGCTGTAATTTATCATCTGATTGGCATTCGATCACAATCCAATAAAAAAAATAGTTAAAATCCCAAAATCGAAAAACAAAATTTAAACAAATAAATTGGGGGGGGGGGGGGGGTCTCTTTTGGGCATTTCGGGGGCGAATTCACCCGCCGCCCCCGTGTATTTTTTCCCTGGAAGGAAGGAAGGAAAGAGAGAAGGACCGAACTATGACAGAATCTGTTTTTTTAATTAAAATGAGTACCAAAACTTTGTCGGGTTTTCCCCATTTGATTTGTTTTTCTCTATCATCCGTTATCCCCCATTTGTACATGGTTACGACTATCCAGTGGATAGTTTGACTTCTGAACACTTCAAATGTAAATATCTTTTTAACGAAAGGGAATTTCGAAAAAAATGAAACCTGTTCCAAGCTTGTATTGTTAATACGAATACAACAAGGTATAAGCAACCCGCTAGAATTCTAATTGGCTTTTTAGGATTTGGACAATGTTAAGTGTTGAAGAAACATTTTATGATTTTCGAAATATATTTAGTAGTTTTGTAGGTGCATCACTTTTCTTACCATTTTCACTTTCCTATCTTACCAAAGCCTCTGAGATTATTGGCAATAATCTCAAATGTGAATGTGAAATGCCATCATGTTTTCTTCAGTTTTAAGATGATCAATTATGCAATTATTTTATTGGTTTAATTCATGGCATATAGCATTTTAAAACATAGTACTTGTTCATGAATATGGATCTATCACAGAAATTAATTCTGGATCACTCCTAAATGTGTTTGAAATAAGTTATGAAAATTAATTTTTGAGTATCATAATATCAACATTAAAAAAATAGTGATTATTTGTACAATTCTTGCTAATAAATGATTTTCCAGTTTCATGAATAGACTGAGATAAGAATTCTTCATTTTACTAGTGGTTATTTTTCTTCCACTTTATTTTCTAGCCCTTTGACATCATAACATCACAACTGTTGCCGCCAGGGTTTTAGAGCCACACTTCAATGTTCAAGGTAAGTGCACCTACCTATTACATTCATGGAATAGTGCTCCTAGCAACGTAATCGTATTAATGTTCATTTTTACTCATATCTTTGCCAAAACTAATCCATTTGGCGTGACATTTAAAAAAACATTTTTGTGCAAGTGCAGTGGTCTCAGCTTCAGCTGGGTAACATTTAAAGGGTATGATTAGACCAAACATGTCTTAAGTAAGTTAGGAAAT
>JBAMJV010003147.1:0-35000 GCA_037951105.1 Echinarachnius parma
TGAGTTCTAAATCCGCCTCATACGTGGATCCTTATGGAAAACGGTGCAGGCTTATACTTTCCTTAGATGTGTTGCTGCATCTTGCTAAAATTCATTCCTGAGGCAATTTCAGTTAATCCTCAATTTTCAAGCAAATACGAGTTTGTATTACTAGCAAGTCAAAGTGTTTGCATTGAACCACGTTGTAAACAATTCTCGCTCTTCCGTGTTATTGCCTGCAGGTGACGTCATGACTCATGAGCTCATCGCTCCGCTAAAATTACTTTTTTAGGAGTATGGAACGCCGACGCGAAAAAGAGCCAAAAATGTGCATGAAATTTTCCTTTTTTGCCCAACTTAAGGATTAAAAAAGAAAAAAGAATGTGGTATATCAATAAAGGCAAATATTCAAAGCTATAAAGCTGAATCAAAGCCGGGATTGCGCCCCTCCTTTAAGTTCTACTTTGAATCTTTGTGAAACACCGTCCAGACATAGGGAAACAGTGCACTCTAATTCTAGACAGTAATTAAATGATTAAAAGGTAGCCCGTTTACAAATGCAAATATGCAATAATATAGAAAGTTGAGTGTGGTATCTTTTACTGATACAATTATAACACGATCAACAATTTTGGTTAAAGTGATAGTTGAGTTTTGGTATATTTTGCACAAAATAATTTTGTAAGTGATTTTTTTTTCACTTTTTTCACTGATACATTTTCACTTGGCAGCCCGGGGGGGGGGGGGGGGGGGGGGGGGGGTTAAACCTCCTAACCCCCCGCCCCCCCCCCCCCCCCCCCCCCCCCCCCCCGTAGATCCGCCACTGGGGAAGAACTGTCATCAATGAGGGGTTTTAGCTCAGCGGTTTAGGCATAAGCCTACAAATCTAGATGATCATGACTACTATATCGGGTTGAATTTCCGTGTAATTTCAGATCGTAATAGGACAATGTTCTTTATTAGGTGATACGTATATTTAGGTGATACGTATATATACGTATCACCTATTGTTATTACTCAGCGGGGTGTTTCCACAATCGCACAATACTTCACGATCATCTCTGGCTTTGTGTATATAATTCGTGTCATGTTACAAGGCTCGATCTCGATAAGATCTTGTTCATAACATATCAAATTATCATGCGACATCATTTGATAACGCTACCACGATCCGTCGTCATTTCCCGCGGTCATTCCGATTTCATTCGACATCATTTTGATAACGCTATCACGATCCGTCTTTATTTCCCGCGGTCATTACGATCTCTAAATATACCGCAATTGTGGAAACACAATTATTAGGTGATACGTACGTATACGTATCACCTATTGTTATTACTCAGCGGGGTGTTTCCACAATCGCACAATACTTCACGATCATCTCTGGCTTTGTGTATATAATTCGTGTCATGTTACAAGGCTCGATCTCGATAAGATCTTGTTCATAACATATCAAATTATCATGCGACATCATTTGATAACGCTACCACGATCCGTCGTCATTTCCCGCGGTCATTCCGATTTCATTCGACATCATTTTGATAACGCTATCACGATCCGTCTTTATTTCCCGCGGTCATTACGATCTCTAAATATACCGCAATTGTGGAAACACAATTATTTTTATTCTTTTTCTTTGTACGTTTTTTGTGTCTCGTGTCTGTAAAATTTGGCTGGGGATATGATAATGAAACCTGGTGAACATAATAGACCTTGGTCCGAAATTGTGCACCTGGGTAATGATTATGACGGTACTACCCTGTGACGTCATGGAGACGCCATTTTGTGAAATATTTCAACAGCCCATATCTTTCTTACGTAATGGTATATTTTCACCAAATTATGTACATGGCAAGCTAAGTTCAAGGGCTATATAAAAATGTCGCACCCAAGGTCGTACGGACAACGACGGACGCGTACGCGCGCGTCAAAGGGTAAAAATCCTTGAAAAATTCTCAAATCAACCGGCGAACCAATTTTCCATACGTTTCAGGTCATTCCGAGCATTTCAAAATTTTGCGCGCGTGCGCGTTTGCGCGCGCGCTTTTTCACGCGTAGCGCGCACGGAACAAAAAAATGGCGTTTTTTTTTTTGGAAACTGTTCCCAATACTTTCTATGATAAATTAAAACAGTTTCCAGATCTCCTCGACCAAAAACGCTCGAACAGGAGGGCGTAAAACTTTAAAATCCGCGAGTGCTGCTATGCACAAAATATGTACAAAATATGCCCTTTTTTAATTGATAATAATTTTTAAAATCCACGGGCAATTTTGTTAAAAATATTTTTCCTTGCAGACGAATGAGTTGTAGATACCACGTCATGCATCCTTATCGCCAACCAAACCTCATTATGTAATCATATGACCATGAGAAGTTAACATTAGCAGTTTTCAACGATTTTATCATTTGCGATTATGTATATATCGTGTTTGGATTCCGATATCTCGGTCAATTCTGCTTGAATCTGTCCCAAGTTTTGATATCTTGTAGCTGGGACGATTCTGAACAATTACTATCTCTTTCCGACCGGAAATGTGCCGATGCGCGCGTGCTACACATGAAATCCGCGCGTGCTGCCATATGTAAAATATGTGAAAATGTGGTAAAAACATGCCCTGTTCAATTGATCATAAATTTGAAAATCCATGTTCAGTATTTTGGTTGTTGTGTATTCGTGACAGAGTATGAGTTGTAGATATGGTGCGATATTCAAAAATCGCCAATCGGACATCGTGACGTCATCAATTTGCCATGAAAAGCGAAAATTTAATTTTGATTGATTTCATAAATTTTGTGTTATGTTTTGAAGGTGCAGTTGTGTGTCTATCTCCTTCGATTCTGGTCGAATACGTCTACAATTTTGATATGTTGTAGCGGAGATCTGGAGGAAAAATAATATGTTCCTATTATGTTACTCACATAATGGCAACATTTGTTTTTTCTCTATTGCAATGTAGCATACAAATAATTCAAGATATTCCGAGTAAGCCGTTATATTTCTTTTGTTTCGTAACTTATGGTGTTTTTAATTAAATGTTTGAAAACAGTAATTGGTTCTCCAAACAGGGCACATCAAATTGATGCATATAATGCCTTGCTAATTAACGTGACTAAGCCGCCCTCCCCAAAGTATGTGGCCTCGCCCCTATTACTACGTCATACAATTTCATATAACGCCCACCTCTTTCAGTAACGGTCAAAATAATCTCTCAACCCTAGCGTTTGCGTGTAGTAATCCCTATTAGCGCTGCAATAATGGAGAAAGGTGATTTTGACTCGACCTGTATCAACGTAATTCGATCCCTACGAACTGAAGTATATACCGCGATAACACGGCCCTCTCTTCCTACACACGAAGTGGGGATCAAGTATTGTGCCTGGAAAGTTTTTGTCTCTTCTCTGATCAACACGTTATTTTACAGGTAAGACAATATAATTTCTATCTTACATGGATAATTGAAGTTATATCGCATTTTATAATGTTAAGGTAGTCATGTTAAAGTTATATATTTATAATGAATGAGATGGAAACTAGTGGAATTATGAGGGAAGAGTTTGAGAGAGATTATACTAGTTATAGTTGTATAACTTGCTGAATATTGAGAATAATCTTTGTATTGTTTATGGTAATTATCTAAGTAATAATTATATACTGGTTGATTAATAATATCTGATGTAAAAGAGAGACACAAGTTGTGAATTAATACATGTATATTATAAGTGAGTATACTGTTGCATAAAGATTTAGCATGAGGTACTGCTGTGAACAGTGAAGATTAACTTTGAATGTTCGATGTGAACGTGACTTATAATTATTTTTCTGTGTGTTCTCCTATACTTATGATTGTATTTGTGGAACCAGCCAAAGCATAAAGCCGTGTGTATGAAAAGGGTTTAGTTATTCCAATCGCCCCTTACCGAAACTAAAATTTAGATAAACAAACATATATCTGCATTCTGTCTCATTCACGAAATGGTTGACAAAGTGTAGTCTTATGGATCAGACCCATTTAGTATATAATTTTGTATTGTACATCGACGAAACGTACACAATGCATAGTTGACCTTAGAATAGTAATTCAAATTGTCTGGAATATAGAATAACTAGGAAGACTGGTAATTTGTGTTGTGGAAGATGATGTATTTGCTTCTCTGAGAAACCTCCCAAAAGAATAACTTTGTACAATTGCATGGTTTAAAGGTACACTTGAGTATTGGTACTTCCCGAAATGCCCCATGACACAAAATTGGTTGGTTCTAATTCAATTAGAAAGTTCCTTGAATAAAACATGTAAAATGAGAATCATTCCCTTTCAAATGTTCTCATAATTGTAAAATTTCATTTAAAAATATTTTATTTATATATTGTCTAGACAATCGATATCTTGATTTTTTTTTAAATACTTAAAATGCATATATCACTTCTTAAAAAAATAAAAAGAGGTTTTTAAATAGTTGATACTATCTTTATCTAATCATTATTTTCACACGACATCACATGCACAATTTTGCTTTCTTAGAAAGCACCCTCTTGAGTTGTAACAGCTATTTAAAAAAAAATGATAACCGGGTCTTTACTTTGTCGTTTGTTATTTTCTATATATGTCAACCATTAGACCGGCAGCCCAGAGGTCTTTTGTGCATCGAAAAGCGTACTGATTGTTGAACATATTTGGTCAACAATAGACAATATTAAAGAAGATATTCTTAATTTTTCGGGACAAAATTGAATGACAAAAGTATTATGGAAAACTATACTATCTCATACAATGAAATTTAGATGTACATTCAACTATTTCACAATAATACCTAGAAAAAAGAACTACTTAAAAATTGTTCACTTTTACAGTCTAAGAATCAATATCTATAGTATTTGGACACGGATATAAATTTTGAAAATGCAGAACATGTTGGAATAGTGTAAATGTCCATATAAAAAACAATAAAAGCAAATCTGTTATGTCATATCCCAAAGAACAAATAAAATTATAACATTTTTTTTTCTTTAGAATCTACCAACCTCTATTACAAACCATTTACTTATGAATTCACATACAATCATAGACATGAATTTCAGTAATTAAATAAATAAGAATTGTGCAAACCGATCTATCACAAATAAATTGACTGTACAATACTGATATGTTTAAGAAAATGTTACATCATAAACAAAATAAGATGAAATCATAAACGTTATTTCTTGACTCACTGTGTCAATTAACATCAAAGATCAAAAAACAATTTTGATTTATCAAGCATATATGCACAGAATATAATCCATTATATAACAAAAAGTTTAACTCAGGATGTGATTTGTCCATAACAGTGTATATACCGGAGGCAAAGATCCATCTAATTTGTTTTAAATACTAAGTCGGCCATTTGTATAGACCTTTATGGTTTCCAGATAAATGCAATAAGATGTGTAGGGCATGAAAGGTGCGTGCCTTGCAATCAATATGGAGTTCGAATCTAGATACGCTCTAATATTGTGTACTTCAATAAGATACTTACTTAAGATAATTAATATGATCTTGACAATGCTTTAAAAACATCATGGGCAACACCCAGTATGATTCAAATTCACAATAGGCCTGGCAGGCGCGTCATTATCCAGCTGATTCGAATGCTCCATGGGGAGTGGAATTAAGTTCATTTCTAGCGCTTGAGTATTGATAAATTCATAAACTAATACAAGACAAACACAACATCTACGCGGATTACAAAATGATGGTGGAATATTCGTCATATTACAGAAAAGTTGGTTTTGTTCATAACTAGAAATGAAGATGTCCCAAGATTAACGCAACTATTGACTACACAAATCCTATAATCAAGATTACAAATTTTGTAGACACCCTGTTCAGCATGATAAATGGTGCAAAACTGCCCTTTTTGTCGATATTAAATGTTGACTTCCAGATATTATAACTTTTTGTTCAGATATGGTACACACTTAAAACTTTCACATAGTATTGCTAATATAACTTGGCAGTTCTTCAAAAAGTATTAATCCAACTACTAATATAATTATTGATCTACACCAAATTATGTAAATCAATAATTTTCTATTGTTGGGGGAAAATGCCTAAAATTTAAGTTTGGGACTACAACTACTAGTAACCATGTAACATATCTTGAACCCAATAATGATTATTATCAGATTATAGAAACGTCTATTGTCTTTAATATAACTGCAAAATCATGCTGATTACAGGTGTCGTTTGGTACATTTCACCAATTATCTATAACAAATCAAAACAGCTGCTTTATTGGACACCATCTTGGATTTTGAGGTGTTCACAACAAATCTTTACTGATAGACCTCTGAATAATTTTTCCTCATTAAGATTTCCTGCAAATCAAATCGGTTTAAGCTTGTTGTGGAAAGGTTCAAAAGATACATTTTCAAATGGGTACGTATCACCTAATTCGTCTATGACGAATTTCATGTCTAGTTTTTATTTTTTTTCTTTGTACGTTTTTTGTGTCTCGTGTCTGTAAAATTTGGCTGGGGATATGATAATGAAACCTGGTGAACATAATAGACCTTGGTCCGAAATTGTGCACCTGGGTAATGATTATGACGGTACTACCCTGTGACGTCATGGAGACGCCATTTTGTGAAATATTTCAACAGCCCATATCTTTCTTACGTAATGGTATATTTTCACCAAATTCTGTACATGGCAAGCTAAGTTCAAGGGCTATATAAAAATGTCGCACCCAAGGTCGTACGGACAACGACGGACGCGTACGCGCGCGTCAAAGGGTAAAAATCCTTGAAAAATTCTCAAATCAACCGGCGAACCAATTTTCCATACGTTTCAGGTCATTCCGAGCATTTCAAAATTTTGCGCGCGTGCGCGTTTGCGCGCGCGCTTTTTCACGCGTAGCGCGCACGGAACAAAAAAATTGCCGTTTTTTTTTTGGAAACTGTTCCCAATACTTTCTATGATAAATTAAAACAGTTTCCAGATCTCCTCGACCAAAAACGCTCGAACAGGAGGGCGTAAAACTTTAAAATCCGCGAGTGCTGCTATGCACAAAAATGTACAAAATATGCCCTTTTTTAATTGATAATAATTTTTAAAATCCACGGGCAATTTTGTTAAAAATATTTTTCCTTGCAGACGAATGAGTTGTAGATACAACGTCATGCATCCTTATCGCCAACCAAACCTCATTATGTAATCATATGACCATGAGAAGTTAACATTAGCAGTTTTCAACGATTTTATCATTTGCGATTATGTATATATCGTGTTTGGATTCCGATATCTCGGTCAATTCTGCTTGAATCTGTCCCAAGTTTTGATATCTTGTAGCTGGGACGATTCTGAACAATTACTATCTCTTTCCGACCGGAAATGTGCCGATGCGCGCGTGCTACACATGAAATCCGCGCGTGCTGCCATATGTAAAATATGTGAAAGTGTGGTAAAAACATGCCCTGTTCAATTGATCATAAATTTGAAAATCCATGTTCAGTATTTTGGTCGTTATGTTTTCGTGATAGAGTATGAGTTGTAGGTATAGTGCGATATTCAAAGTTTGCAAACCGGACATCATGACGTCATCAAATTGCCATGAAAAGCGAAAATTAAATTTTGATTGATTTCATAAATTTTGTGTTATGTTTTGAAGGTGCAGTTGTGTGTCTATCTCCTTCGATTCTGGTCGAATACGTCTACAATTTTGATATGTTGTAGCGGAGATCTGGAGGAAAAATAATATGTTCCTATTATGTTGCTCAAATAATGGAAACATTTGTTTTCCCTCTATTGCAATGTAGCATACAAATAATTCAAGATATTCCGAGTAAGCCGTTATATTTCTTTTGTTTCGTAACTTATGGTGTTTTTAATTAAATGTTTGAAAACAGTAATTGGTTCTCCAAACAGGGCACATCAAATTGATGCATATAATGCCTTGCTAATTAACGTGACTAAGCCGCCCTCCCCAAAGTATGTGGCTTCGCCCCTATTACTACGTCATACAATTTCATATAACGCCCACCTCTTTCAGTAACGGTCAAAATAATCTCTCAACCCTAGCGTTTGCGTGTAGTAATCCCTATTAGCGCTGCAATAATGGAGAAAGGTGATTTTGACTCGACCTGTATCAACGTAATTCGATCCCTACGAACTGAAGTACCGCGATAATACGGCCCTCTCTTCCTACACACGAAGTGGGGATCAAGTATTGTGCCTGGAAAGTTTTTGTCTCTTCTCTGATCAACACGTTATTTTACAGGTAAGACAATAATAATTTCTATCTTACATGGATAATTGAAGTTACATCGCATTTTATAATGTTAAGGTAGTCATGTTAAAGTTATATATTTATAATGAATGAGATGGAAACTAGTGGAATTATGAGGGAAGAGTTTGAGAGAGATTATACTAGTTATAGTCGTATAACTTGCTGAATATTGAGAATAATCTTTGTATTGTTTATGGTAATTATCTAAGTAATAATTATATACTGGTTGATTAATAATATCTGATGTAAAAGAGAGACACACGTTGTGAATTAATACATGTATATTATAAGTGAGTATACTGTTGCATAAAGATTTAGCATGAGGTACTGCTGTGAACAGTGAAGATTAACTTTGAATGTTCGATGTGAACGGGACTTATAATTATTTTTCTATGTGTTCTCTTGATTGTATTTGTGGAACCAGCCAAAGCATAAAGCCGTGTGTATGAAAAGGGTTTAGTTATTCCAATCGCCCCTTACCGAAACTAAATTTGAGATAAACAAACGTATATCTGCAGTCTGTCTCATTCACGAAATGGTTGACAAAGTGTAGTCTTATGGATCAGACCCATTTAGTATATCATTTTGTATTGTACATCGACGAAACGTACACAATGCATAGTTGACCTTAGAATAGTAATTCAAATTGTCTGGAATATAGAATAACTAGGAAGACTGGTAATTGTGTATGTGGAAGATGATGTATTTGCTTCTCTGAGAAACCTCCCAAAAGAATAACTTTGTACGATTGCATGGTTTAAAGGTACACTTGAGTAATGGTACTTCCCGAAATGCCCCATGACACCAAATTGGTTGGTTCTAATTCAATTAGAAAGTTCCTTGAATAAAACATGTAAAATGAGAATCATTCCCTTTCAAATGTTCTCATAATTGTAAAATTTAATTTAAAAATATTTTATTTATATATCGTCTAGACAATCGATATCTTGATTTTTTTTAAAAATACTTAAAATGCATATACACTTCTTAAAAAAAACAATAAAAAGAGGTTTTTAAATAGTTGATACTATCTTTATCTAATCATTATTTTCACAAAACATCACATGCACAATTTTGCTTTCTTAGAAAGCACCCTCTTGAGTTGTAACAGCTGTTTAAAAAAAAATGATAACCGGGTCTTTACTTTGTCGTTTGTTATTTTGTATACATGTCAACCATGGTTGAATTATAACTGTTAGGTTGTACTGTAATGGTGCAGGTTTTGATTAATAAAATTTAGTTTGACTAAAACTCAATTATCCCTTTAAGAATATTTTTGATAGTTTTTTTCCCCTATCTATCATCCCCTCAGTACACCAGGGATTCAGGAATTGTTTATTTTAGTTCGGTCACTTCACAAACATGTTGTAGATTCGAGTAGCCATTTTGACGCTAGGATTTAAAGTGCCATTGTCAGTTTTGAGATTTAGTTTAGTAATTTGATATATTATACTTTAAGGTTAATATCATTTTATAAAGTTAATATATATATTTTTTTTAATATGAAATACATTATTTGATACTTGATTATTATAAGGAGTTTTTGTGATAGCTGTTTATTAATGTTTAATGTTTAAAAATTCTGTATAAGCATGCATGATAGGTCTGATGGTGACAGGGTGTAGTCTTATCGTTCAGGCCCATGAAAGTATATTACTTTGTGTTATACATAAACTTCACTGTTAGTAGTAAGTGCATCTTGATTGTGTGGTAAATGATATAGTTATTCAAAGTGTCTGGAACATATATAATCACTAAGACGACGGATACTTGTGATGATGATGATAGGTAGTGGCGTACCCAGGATTTTTTCAAGGGGGGGGGGGGTTATTTCGTCAACCAAAATTGTCAAGGGATGCCGGTTGAGGGGTTGTTAATGAAGAATTTTCCAGGGGTGGGCGTCGATGAAGATTTGTCGGGGGGGGGGGGGGTGTCGGTGAAGATTTTTCGAGGGGGATGTCAGTGAAGATTATTCGAGGGGAGGGGGAAGTCGGTGAAGGTCAAAGGTCATGCGTATCACCTTATTCGTCAAAATGACGAATAACATGTCTAGTTGATTTTGATTTTGTATCAGTTTATTTAATATCGTAATAAAGAGAAACAGATGATTATTTGTGTAATATTTTATTTTCCCTCCCTCTCAGATCGTATCGAAGGGGATGATTGCGAATGGCCAGGGAGGATCCATGGTTAATATCTCGAGCATTACATCTCTAATGGCGATCACTGAGGCCTCCATTTATGGTAATTGAGCTCTGATGATTATCATGATAATCATTAGCGTACCCATGATTTTTTCAAGGGGGTGGGGGGGGGGGGGGGGGCGGGTGTCCGTCGCCAAAAGATTTCGAGGCTGAGACCATTGGCTAAGTTGTGTCCTCAGGGGGAGGGGGGGGGGGGGGGGGGGTTCCGAGACCATTGGTTATGATAGTCGATGATGGACTCGAGACCCGTAAAAGTGGACCCGAGACCCGTACAAGTGGACCCGATACCCATAATAACTTAACACCCCCCCCCCCCTCCCCCCCTGTGTACGCCTATGATGATATAACTATATTAAAACATGGAGAGGTTCTTGTCTTTTTGTAAATAGGCATTGTTGCCATTTGTCAAAACAATTGTGATAATTAAGTTATTCTCCTTTGAACTCGATTCTGAAAATACACATGCCCCCACAATAATTTGCCCAAAACAATCAAAACATATCGGGAAATAATTTCTATAGAGAATACAGAAATATGTAGAGTGCCCCCCAATCAGTACGATCATGCGACGGCACTGTGTAGAGCAAGGGCGTCGATTTCTTCTCGCCATTGGGGGGGATGATCCGTCATTTTGACCATCGCTGACGAGGGAGCGAAGCGACAACCCAGCAGCGTGCCCGGATTTTTATGGCTGAGGGGGGGGGGGGGGGGGGGGGGGGGGGGGGGGGGAGGGTGGAAGCTTTTGAATTCAGCTGTTTAGAAATTGATAGATTATTAAGTGCACGTAGCAAGCATCATGTTATGAGCTGGGCTTTGTCCAATATGAACTTTAGCCTGATATATACATATATTGCAAGCATTCTGATGGAACCCTGAATAGCATCAGTCATGGGATACCCACATTGGGAAGCTTATTGGGGGTCCAGGGGGCGGAGCCCCCGGAAGCTTTGGGATTTGTAATATCCAGATATAAAGATGTTGTCTATATGTAAATATAGAGTTAACTATTCTTTAGTTAACGGGCTTTTGAATTAGCTGTTTAGAGATTGGAAGATTATTACCCAGCTAGCCACCCTGACGTCGGGCCGATGTCGGAAGTTGGTTGGCGGATGTCGGCATATCGCCGTTGGCTCGAGGTTAAAATGTCCGCCAGCCCCAACATCGTCACGACGTCATTTTTGTGATATATTGGCATAACGTCATTTCCGACAATGGCCCAACATCATCTCATGACATGATGTTGGGCCATTGTCGGAAAATGACGTTATGCCAATATATCACAAAAATGACGTCGTGACGATGTTGGGCTGGCGGACATTTTAACCTCGAGCCAACGGCGATATGCCGACATCTGCCAACCAACTTCCGACATCGGGCCCGACGTCAGGTGGCTAGCTGGGTAAGTGCACATTGCAAGCATCCTGTTATGATGAGGGCACTGTCCAAGTATGGATGAATTTTAGCCTGATGGATAAATACTGTCGATTGCAATCATCCTGATGGAACCCTGAATAGGATAAGTCAAGGGATACCCACCTTGGAAAGCTTATTGGGGGTCCAGGGGGCGAAGCCCCCGGAAGCTTTGGGATTTGTAATATCCAGAAATACAATTAACTATTGAATAGTTAGCTCAATTTTAGTGAGCGAAGCGCAAACGCACAGTTGACCAGGATCGCCTGAAAGTTTGCCAAGAGAGAAGTCCTGAATAAAACAATTTAATGAGTACATGGCTGGTACTGGGTCGAATAACCTTAATGGGGGTTCCAGGGGCGCAGCCCCGGAAGATTTTGGATTTGGGCAGTTTAGCATGATCAAAAAGTGGTTTAAAGAAGACTATAGTAACAACTTCCATTCATGAGAGGGGGCAATGCTCCTTAATTTTAATGTTATTATATATTTTGGAACCCCAAATATTGGGGGGGGGGGGGGGGGGATGATAATACAGGCCATCCCCCCCATCTGAAATATTGGGGGGGATATATCCCCCCCATCCCCCCCGTGATCGACGCCCCTGGTGTAGAGCTCCTCTTGCATGGTTTCACAGATATTTCAACCAATTTTTCATAGAAGCTTCGTGGTCGTCTAAAATAGAACCCATTAAACATTCAAGGTCAAATATTAAAGGGCACGGTCAAGGTCACGCAAACATCAAAATTCGAGTGTTGGCGGAGGTATGCACTCCCTGAGTGCACTGCGTCTAGTTCTGTTTATTTACGGAATGAATTATTTGTTCGTTTGGTACATTAAAGGGGCTAAGTAACATTGTCCAAATCCTCAAAATCTGATTGGAATTCTAGCGGTTCCCTCATACCTGGTATTCGTATCAAAAATAAAAGTATGGGACAGGTTTCGGTTTTTCAAATTTCCCTTTCGTTAAAAAGATATTTACGATTGAAGTGTTCAGATGTTAAATTATCCACTGGGTCGTCGAAACCGTGTACAAAGTGAGTGCAATGAGTTAGTGAATATCACCTTGCATTTTTGCTCATTACTCGGCCATATAACGTCCATTTAACTTGAAATGTTCACACAACACCCAGTGGACATAGCAAATAATAACATTTTTTCACATGTCAACAAAGTTACTAGATTCCTGTAACTACCATGCTTACCATCATGACCACTATAAACTTTACAATCTCTTACAATATAATTATGCAGCTGCAAGCAAAGGAGCTGTGGACTCATACACCAAGGTCGCCGCCCTAGAATTGAGCAAACATCAGGTAAATTAAAGCCATACAAATCATTTGTGGACGTGGTGTGGCAAGATTGGTAGAGCGTGCGATTTCCGATCTCGATGAGATCCCGAGTTCGAACCCAGCCCACTCCGTTTGTCCTTCAGCAAGACAATTAATCCACATTGATGCTCTCTACCAAGGAGTATAAATGGGTACTTGGTCGGGTGTTAATTAGCCTACAGCGCCCATTGGGCAGCTGGGCTTGTATGCTCCCCAGGGAGGTGAGACGGTGCGCAAGATAATTGTGCGGGTTTGACCTGTACCTGATGACCAAGGGTAATAATAAAACGCTAAGAAACATTGTATTAAGCGCTATACAAATGTTATATATTATTATTATTTATTATTATATGTCTGTATATGAGGTACATCGATCCATAACGTGAGATACAGCCTGTCTATCCAATGTAATTTAAAGATATAATTGTTTGTTATTGATCATGCTTCATTCATAATTATGTATAAAAACCCAGATAGGTCTAGCAAGGATGGTTTCTTTAGTTATTATTATTAGTAGTAGTATAATACATTAGTAGTAGTAATAGTAGTAGTAGTAGTAGTAGTAGTAGTAGTAGTAGTAGTAGTAGTAGTAGTAGTAGTAGCAGCAGCAGCAGCAGCAGCAGCAGCAGCAGCAGTAGTAATACACATGTAGTAATAGTAATAGTAGTAGTACATACTCATTGCTATTATACATAATAGTATCATCATCATCATCATCATCATCATCATCATCATCATCATCCCCTCCTCCTCCTCCTCCTCCTCCTATAATTATAATCATCATTCTCATTACAATTTAACAGATCCGAGTGAACTGTGTTAATCCGACGGTTGCGCTGACAGAGCTCGCTAAGGTGTTCTGGCCTCCAGGGGAACGCACAGACCGGATGAAGGCTACGATTCCTCTGGGAAGGTTCCTGGGTAAGACTGCTACTTTGACTGCCTCCCTATTACCATAACGTGTAAAGGTTGAGCACCCGTGTGCGTCGGCCAATAGGCCTTGTCCGTTATTGACCAATTAGGAGCGTACTCGCTCATGTGGGAT
Organism: Echinarachnius parma; assembly: GCA_037951105.1. NCBI lineage: Eukaryota > Metazoa > Echinodermata > Echinoidea > Clypeasteroida > Echinarachniidae > Echinarachnius > Echinarachnius parma. The sequence goes on from JBAMJV010003147.1 coordinate 14,236, forward strand.
AGCGCGTTGGAGCCTACTGCAGGGTATAAAACACGCTTGCTTACAGTAGATTGTATCACCTAAGTGTTGCAGCGACGCACAAAACGTTGTGATCTTTTAGATCTCTTGTTGACCATACATTGCAAGACAAACGAATATCACTAGCGATATTATTTTCAATACTAATTACTTTTGAAAATATGATTAAAAGTATCCTACATTTTCTGATTATTTTCATTGTTCTTCATCAGGCTTTATTGCAATAATCTTGAATTGGTGAAGAAAAAAAAGGGCTATATCGATTTTTGCATTTAAACCCTGCCTTTGCTTTGTTGATATTTATACGTTGTAAATTATTTTTCTTATTTTTTACTAATTGAAACTTTGTTGTGATAATTGTGAAAGGACTGGCCTCGACTAGCTGGCTTTGCTACAATTGCTGGTCCTCATTTACTAACAGTTATAGCATATCAATTTTAATTATCATGTGATTTATGTTATTATTTTGTAAACAATATTTTTGATTGGTAAATAAATTCAATTTTATTTAATTTCATTTCATATTGCAGAGATTGAAGATGTGGTGAACCCAGTGCTGTTTCTGCTGAGCGACAAGAGTGCCATGATCACTGGTGTACGCCTACCAATAGAGGGCGGCACGACATCAGCTCTTATCTAGTTAATCGTGATCCAGACATTTGTGCTTCACAGAAATGTTGTCTTAATAACATACTTTTTTTCTAGAACTGAAATAGATACTATTCTACTTTACATCATGGTTTGTTTTTTACAATTGTGTAGAAGGTAGATGCAAACAATTGTGTTTTACATAAATATAATTATTACATTACTTTTGACTCAAACTGAAATAAAATTTATTGTGCTTTACTGTGTTATTACATTACGTTATCTCCTTTATATTGTTAAAGGGGTAGTACAGTTTTGGTAAGGCTGAGCTTTAGTAACCAAAACCTGCACAATAACACTACAAACTAATAGTTATAACTCCACCATGCTCGAAATGTATAGCAAATTACAAACGACTAAATAAAAAGCCTGTTATCATTCAAAAAGAGCCATTAAAACACAAGAGGGTGCTCTCTAAAAAAGCACTGGTTTCAAACATTCTTCATACAAAATTATGCATGTGATGTTCTGTTGAAATAATGATTAAATAGAGAGATCATCAACAACTATTTTAAAACCTCTTTTGAAAATTTGTGAAAAAGTGTAAGCATTTTAAAAATAAAATAAAAAATCATCAAATTTATCTGGGCCCAAGATTTTTTACGATCGGATAGATTTATTGATATTTCAGCCGTTTCTGAACCGATTTTGATCAAATAAAGTTTATTCTGCCATTAAAATTGTATGCTCTTTCAAATTTTACACTCAGTTTTTCATTATTTCACAAAAAGATTATTTCGTGCAGCACCCTCTATACAAAAACTGAACTACCCCTTTAAGCTAGGGTTGCATTCTTTACAAATGTATAATGGTCCCAGGCAGCACCAAGTATAAGACTTGATTCTTTTATTAGCATCTCATTGATTTGGTACTTTCGCTCGATCTGTTTCTTGTTTGCTTCTTTGTGAATGTAACTGGTAAAACTAGTATAATGTATGTGTTTACATGACAAATGAAATGCAACTAGATGGTTCTTCGACTGCACACAGTCAAAAATGATGGATGAAACATAATGGCCCGAATTCTCATCAGTGGCTCAACTTTAGTCTGGGCTAAAAAGATGTATATTACTAGCAACAGGTTAAATTGTTTCACACCTTTGACAGCTCACTAGCCCATTGATGGCAGTCATGTGCCACCGGGAGACAGTCTAAATGTTTCTTTTCATTATCCATCAATCCCTCTATGCATATTAGGAATCAGGACAAAAGGTGGCTTGACATTTCATTTATAGTATAACCAGTCATCACCAGTAATATAATATCCTGGATGATCCACAGCATTGTATTACTGGTGACTGACTACACTACGATTCAAATTCCAAACGATCCTCTGATCTACTGCCTCGGTAAAACTAGAGGGATTGATGGATAATGAAAATAAACAATTATGCTATCTCCGGTAGCACATGACTACCATCAATGGGCTAGTGAATGTCACAGGTGTGAAACGGTTTAAACTGTTGCTAGTAATGTCTGTCTTTTTAGCCCAGACTAAAGTTGAGCCACTGATGAGAATTCGGGACACTTCGTTGGCCGAGGCATAAGAATTATTTGAATGTTTGAATATTTGGTTAAATGATAATTCCTATAACTGCACATGCGTAATATGTAGGCATATACTTTTGAAATAAATTACAAATAGTCGAGGGCAAGTTAATTCAGATTAATCTTAAAGTTTCTTTTATAATTTTTCGTAGAACTTATTCGTACGTACAACTGATATGCTGCTCTTACATGAATCTAGTGCAGGATGAATTGCATGTACATGTACTCCAATAAACTATACATGTAATTGTGTGATTTCTCTTTGTTGGATTTCAATTTCATGAGTTTTGTTCTTTACCCTGGAATATGATGTGAAAACGGTACATATTAAAATCTGAAAATGGTGATCACGAAATAACAGACCGACTTTCATGAAGGATTTGTTGGTGTGGATTTAAATTTGTATTTGTAGAAGCTTTGCTAACGTTCAAAGTGAGACAATGCAAACGAAACAAGAATTTTCTATCTCAATCACGTTTCCTTTCACATACACGTACTTGTATCTAATCTTTACAATAACAAAAATGGGACAATCATTCCATAGAACATTAGTTCTTTAAGAGGTATCTTTTAATTTTACAAAATTGTCACATCGCTGACAGTGTCATGCAGTTATAGAATACAGAACACAAAATGTAGATGGAACACAATTATTTGAACATGATACATTAATCATACTAACTGTCATTAAGTTGATGATGTCTTGGCTTTGACCATGACAATGAGTTGCAATCAATTGCAAGTCAAATCATGTGACTAAATGCGCAAATCCGATTGGTTCAAATGTGCATATTTTCTGACTTGCAGTTAGTTGCATCTTTACTATCGATCGCAACTCTTTGTGCAGCACCCCTATGTCATGTAAATCAATATATTCTCTTGTATACTCCTCAGTAACTGTAACTTGTATTCCCATTATGTCAGATTTGGATGATTTAGAGTGCAGTAATATGGGTTTCTAGTATCTGTGGGGGGCATGGAAGTGGGAGGGGGGGGGGGGGGGGGCCTCATCTAAATACCTAGCACTCTCTCCCCACTCTTGCTATATGACTGGGCAGAGCTATAGAGCATACTAATCCAGATAATGCATTTTGTTTCCTGATATCTACCTTATGGGGGAAATGGGCGTTCTTTGATGGTGTCATGTTCCTTCATACTTGGATGACCCTCTTGCTGATAGCGTCGTAATCAATTCAAGTCTAGTCAACAAGGGGTTGAATCAGAGTCTACAAGCGGTTGAGCTACAAACTGAGTTGAGCCCTTTACTGCAAAACTAGAGATAAGTCGAGCCAATATATTGGTTCGCATCGAGTCTGAGCAGGTTGAGCAGGTTAAAATGAGGATGGGTGGGGGGGGGGGGGGGGGGGGGGGGCTCATCTACACTACTCGTTCTACTTGCTACATGTACATCCCTGTGCTCAATCATATCTTGTTAACCCTAATGATAATACTGTATGACTGTGAGCAGAGTTAGCAGGTCTGTAGTGAAGGGCCATGGGGTTCTGGGTGTGGTGAAGCAGGGAGTGAACTGAGGAGGGGGGAGAGGGGGGGGGGGGGGGGGGGCTCATCTACACCCCCGACCCCACTTGTGACACCCCTGTGCTCAAAGATAAATTGATAATCCTCATGATAATACTGTATGACAGAGTTAGCAGGTCTGTAGTGAAGGGCCTTGGAGTTCTGGGAGTGGTGATGCAGGGAGTAAAGTATAAACTGAGGAGGGGAGAAGGGGTGCTCATCTACACCCCTGACCCCACTTGCGACACCCCTCTGCTCAATCATAAATTGATAATCCTATTGATAATACTGTATGACTGAGCAGAGTTAGCAGGTCTGTAGAGAAGGGTCTTTGGGTTCAGGGAGTGGTGATGCAGGGAGTAAACTGAGGAGGGGAGAGGGGGTGCTCATCTACACACATAGCTCGATAATCCTAATGCTGCATGACTGTGCAGTTATAAGGTCTCGAAATGAAGTGTCTTGGAAGATCTGGATGTGGTTTAGTAGGAAGTGATAGTGAAACACCGGCCTTAGATAATCATGCTTAAAAATAAGGAATGTGCTCTGTGTCCCATCATATGATGACATAAATGGTACCCTGGGGTACCAAACGAAAATCCGCCATTTTGTTTAATTATTTATTTATTTTTAGGGCTGTACCGGGGTATAGCGTGCATACAAGCGCGCGCTGCACTGCATGCACAACGCAATACGGTTGTACTTCGAGTGGACACAAGATGGCGCTACACAATGCGGGACCTCGGGGTACTGCGTGTGTCATCATATCTTGATAACTCTGATGCTGTAGGACTGAGCAGAGTTTACAGGTCTGGATATGGAAGCCCTTTTGGAGTTCTGGGTGTGGTGGAGTTGATTCCTGACCATGCCAAGAACCTTGCAGAAGGGGGGGGCTTATCTACACCCCTACACCCCTCAACCTACTTGCTTCACCCCCCTTACCCCACTTGCTACGTACACCCCAGTGTCCAATCATATCTTGATAACTCTGATGCTGTATGACTGTGCAGAGTTAGAAGGTCTGGAGTGGAGTGCCTTGGAGTTCTGGGTGTGGTGGAGCAGGTTCCGGACAACATCAAGCTCTTTGGAGAAGTCGACCTGTAGATCAAATAACACAGACACAACAATGTAAATTGAGATTTATTTCCAAGCAACATCATTTAAGTAAGTAGAATTATACAACACCCAGTGGCGTAACATGCTCAGACTGATTGGGGTGGGGGGGGGGGGGGCGGGGGGGGGGGGGCACGCACAATTATTGGGGGCAAACCTTATGTATGACTTTGTTTACAAAGAAAAAATGTCCCCTTATGTTTTCTATTGTTTTTTTTCAAATAATTTATTTATTTAATTTTTTGTTGGGAGGGGGGGGGGGGGGGGGGGGTCCCCCCCACCCAACAAGAAAGTTACACATACACACATGTTTAAGTACTTGGTTAGGGTTGGTGACATTTTTCATAAGCACTTAGCTTGAGAGGGCGGGGGGAGTTATCGATTAATTTACCCATTTCAACTAACCCTTACACTACTTTCTAAAATTCTACACCAGCTGCCTTCCATGTACTGTGCATTACATCTTCTCACCTGTCTCTGTACAGCGTCTTTGAGTGAGGCCAGGAGAGGACGCACATCAGCTACCAGGACCAACTGAGCAAAGTGAGCGTCCAGTAAGATCCCAGTCCAGTCCACAACCTAGCAAGACAAAGAGTACAGAGGAGATACATTGATGTTTGATTCATCCAAGCAGTGGCATAGCATGGCCAGACTGATTGGGGGGGGGGGGGGGGGGGGGGGGGTGCAAACCTAATGTATTTGGTTATTTTTTATAAAGATACTAAAGTTAATAAAGTTACCCTCATGTTTTGTATTGTTTTAGTCAAATAATTGCATTCAAGTAGCTATTACATGGCTAAAACAATTGCTACACTGTAATGTGCTACTTCTCTTTCTCTTTGTTTTAAATATCACAAAAATAAAAGAAATACAAAAGAGTTTTGAAAGAGAAATGTATGTTATTAATCAATTATTCTTGAATGTTGCCAATGTAAATGCTAGTGTATGCTTTCAATTAAACCTCTTCTTGCACAGCTTTTCATCTATTAAAAGAATGTATCTGAATAATGAGGTATAAATAAATAATGAACAGATAATCAAATGATGAGAACAATTTCAAGTTTAGGGTTTATGTATCAGCAGGTCTCTATAGACATGTTCATTTACATGTAAACTGCATTCAAGGGAGTCAAGATGAGCGGTCTCTATAGACAGGGGGTCTTTATATACAGGCGGTCGCTAGAACAGGTTTGATATTGTATACCTAATTGAGAATACTTACACTGTCCATTGTGACCGGTAATAAACTGTCTTCATCAGTGGAGGGTGCAGACAACAAACTGTTCAGGTATGTCAGGAGTAGCTGCAGAAATAAAAACCAAAAAGAAATTGTTCAGCCTCATGAAAGCTTTTGATTTTTGGGTGGAACCCCCCCTCTGGCAAAACTATGAAATATTTCCTTGTACCCCCAAGTACATAGAAGGTTATAATTTGACTCATCTGTGTATGTAAAAAGTTGACAAAAAAGCCTTGAAATTGACTCCTTTTTTTTAACAATAAAATGGTTATTTTCTTCAAAATGCTGAATGAGTAAACACCCATTTATGCTTATCATCTCGATGCCTGTTAGACTGTCCTGCCAGAACTAAAACTTACTACAGGGATCAACACTAGCCCGCTTGCCCAGGGCAAGTAAAAATTCATTGGTGTTGGGCAAGTAAAATTCCATCAATTGTCTAGTTTGCTTGCCAGATCGGGCAACTAAATAATTGTTCAAACATGAGAAAACAAGGTAATTTCATACATGTAAATCTCATCTAGAAATAAGAGGGCAAGCAAATTTTATATTGGGATAAGTAAAATGTCAAAATGTATGATTTTACTTGCCCAAATGAGCCAGTACACAAAACAGTTAGTGTGGAGGCTTGCTTACTATGAAGATAGAACATTTTCATTCACGGCACCCACATTATTATCATTATTTTTAAAAATTTATTTGGCAAATCAAATACACAAGAAAAGTGTAACAAAGTAAGGACATTGCAACCACTGGAATGCCAGGGCTTGGAAAAGTAAACTGAATAAATGTGGCCAAAAGCCTTCCGTCCCAATTCCAGTGGTTGCTTGGAATATGTTGCCTTTAAACATTCATACCGCTCCGACTACAGATGTCTTCTGTTCCAAACTGAAGACATTTTGTTATCTAATTTAGCTAATCAATCACTTTTTGGTTGTCCTTTAGGGAGAGAGTTCTGTGCCTCAGAATTGTTTAACTAGATAGATGACACAATAAAAGTAACAATCCTCAACACTAACTTTTTTCCCTTACTGGCCCATTCGGGCAAGTAAAATCATCACTTTTCAAATTGTACTTGCCCAAACAGAAAGTACTTGCCCGCTTACATGTACTTCTAGATGAGATTTTTCACATAAGAAATTATGTTTTTCTCTTATACAGGGCTCCACACTCACCTTTTTTGTCAGTGGCCCGGTCGGGCCAGTGAAATAATTTCTTCCCCTTTTCTGGTGGCCCGAAAGAAAATTTACTGGCCCGAAAATATTATTTTATGAGTAAACTTTTTATTATTCAAAATATCACTCTTTCCTAATCAAACCTGTGATTATAGATGAAGCATGACATAAAAGAAAACAAGATTTCTCATTTTGTCAATGTCGGCTTGAAAATCTGCTGGGCCACCAAAATATGACTTGTATACATTTTTGCTGGCCCCAAGTGCAATTTCACTGGCCCCGGGCGAGCGGGCCAGTGCGAGTGTCGAGCCCTGTCTAATAGTTGACCCATGATTTAGTTGCCAGATCGGGCAACCAAACTAGGCCATTTATGAAATTTTACTTGCCCAACATCAATTTTTACTTGCCCTGGACTCACTAGTAACTAAGTAACTTACCACTACTTCTTTGAACTGCAGATGTTTGACGGCATCAAGGAGGAAACTGTCTGTGAAGGGCTTCATCAGGACCTTATCTCTGAATAAAAAGGCTAAGGAAAAATCCTGATAAAAACAACTACAAATCTCTCCATTTTTACCAACGTCTACTCTGATCTTTTATATGTATCTGGACTACAGTCACACCAGTACTAGCAACCACCTACAGTCAAACCTGTGTATAGTGACCACCGAAGTGACGTAAAAAAAAGTGGCCACTGTAGACAGGTGACCTCTATAGACAGGTTAATTTCATTCATTTTTTCTCCGCAGGGGATCATGTTTAGTGGCCACTATAGGCAGGTTGGCTACTAAAGACAGGTGACCACTAAGACAGGTCTGACTGTATATATAGGAAATTATTACCATGGCTTTTTGCCGAGCAGCATTATTAAAGAGGCGCTCAAGCATTTTAGGCAATAAGTTCTTGCCACGAACCCATTTATTACAAACACCTGGATTAAGAGCAGCAAATTTGGATAAAGTGTCTTGCTGAAGGACACACGTGCTGCAGTTGGGTACACCCTCATAATTAAAGACAAGGGCCTGAACCAATAAAACATAACCATATGCAATATAACTTCAAGTGATTCATATGCAAATAAAAATATGTTACAATATCAATATCGAAGTCATTTGGTGAATATAAACAAGAATATGTATCATAGAAAAAGCATTCACAATAATAACAGGAAGGACACTGAACACCATTTATTTGTACTCCCCGAGTTTAATTCATTATCTATGAATGTTACACATAAGACCTTCTGACAGTACCCCCTGAGGGTTATATACCATGGATAACAATATGTTATTTATGAAGCATTTAAAGGATACACATAAGACTTTCTGGCAGGACTGATGACATCTGATTGAGAGTCTTCCATTGGCTCCTCCTCCTCGGTATGATGAATGGATGAGAGCTGCTCCTCCTCAATGCTGCAAAGAGGTGAAACACGGGTAAAAAGGTGTTTCATTTTAGCTTCTAGCTTTTTCAATAACTTTACATACTTTTGGGTCTTAATTTCTTTCCATTTTATATCTATTTTACTTTTCTGTCACTTTATCTCTACAAATATTTATTTCAATTTTCACACACAGTCCTGGGGGTCCACTCTCTATCAGCAGGAGTTATCATGCTTGGCCTAGGACTTCCAAAAAGTACCCTATTCACCTATTTGTAGGAGTAAAAAAATATACCAAAAACCCCCCTGAGCAAGTAAAAATATATTACATGACTGTGTAACTGCAAGTTCTTTTTTTGCCCAACCATTTAAAAACATGAGAGTAATATTTGTATAAATAAATACATAAGATGTGCTCCAAAATAATTTGTGCGACCCCCTCCCCAATCAAATAATAATAATAACAGATATTTATAGTGCGCAAATTGCAAAAAGCCTCTACGCGCTTTTATTATTAACCCAGTCAACGGATACACACTCCAATCATTCCTGCACACAAAGTGCACAATTTCCACTCCCTGGGGATTATTACAGCCAGTCACTTGTTAGGTGCACACAGTGCTAAGGAACCCAACTACGCTACACCGCTGACCTCACCTGAGGAAGACTTGCAGACACTGGACCAGTGTCATCTCTGGGATGTCTCGCATACATGACAGGCAACTCATCAACAGAGGGAGCTCTTTCCTTCTCGCTAACAGGGCCACAAACTCAGGACATGAACTGTGAGGCAATATCATATATAATGATCAAAGATTACAGGAAGAAAAATAATAATTTGTTTTCTCAAGCAAGTTCTCTTCGTCTTATTCCAAAAATCTTTCAAGAATTTGTACATGAAACATATATGATAGCATCTGAAATTAAATAACTGCTTTGGTTTATGTAATTATCTTATTCAATTCATTGTATACCAACCTTCATATTCTACAGAGGTAAGGTCGGAGAGTGTGGTTACAGCTATAGTAGCTATGGAGAAAATCATGGGATTTATAGTAAGAGAAATAATAACAACATTGCTGTTCTAAAGGAAATTCACCTGGTCTTTTTCTAATCATCTTTCCATATATCTTACATGATAGTGGCTGAAATTAAATAACTTTGTTTTATGAAATGACAAAATATTACATTTCATAAATACAAGGGATACAAAGCAAGATACAACCAAAAGGATGGTAATCTCCAGCATATTACATACCTTGCTGCAATCACTCCAGTCCTAATGACATCATAAAGCACGTCTCCGCACCAGAATTTAGGCTCAGCTTCCACTCGCTTGACTACAGCCTTGAGGACCAGAGTCAGAACTGTGCTGTCTGGATGGCCCTCGTCTGATGCGGATAAGAATCCCTTCACCGACGAGGAGAACTTTTGAGAGGAGCCAGCCTACAAACAAAACAAATGTATGATGGGTTTAAAGATAACTTGTATACATGTACTTCATGTAGTATACCGCACCAGAATTGAAGCTCAGCCTCCATCCTCTTGTCTACAGCCTTCAAGATCAGAGTCGGAGCCCTTCCTCTGATGCAGATAAGAATCCCTTCACCGATGATGAAAACTTTTGGGAGGTGCCAGCCTACAAACACAACAGGTGTACATACGATGGGGTTAAAGATAATGTCCTCTTTTTGCGAGCCAAGATTCTAATGTAGCAAGATAATTGTCATGCACGAAAGTCGTCTTAATGCAGATAAGAATCCCTTCACCGATGATGAAAACTTTTGCGAGGTGTCTGCCTACAAACACAACAGGTGTACATATGATGGGGTTAAAGATACTGTCCTCCAAAATACAAAAATGTTGCGAGACAAATTCCTAATATTCGATTATGGGAATGTTTTTGCAAAAAAACCCCCAATGTGGTGAGCTTTACAACGTGTGCTTGCAGATGTGAGGCAGATACGTATTAATGTGTTACACATTGAGACATTATTTTCCTTTCAAAAGTTCACACGAATACCTTTGCTTGGTTGAGTGCATCATTCAGCAGACCAGACATCTTACTATCAGGCTGAGCCGGAGTAGGCTGGGCTTTCACTTTTGACTTTCTTCCCTTCGACTTCTGTAACAAAAAAACAAAACAAGACAAAACATGGGTTTTGAGGAAGTATCGCCACTATCGTCAGAGCAAACGTCTAGCAATGCAGAGGTCCTTTATCTATGAGTATTACCGTTACCCCTTTTTATGAAATGAAAGAACATGCATTCAAGTAAACTGGCTAGAGTTACATAGTTACAGCTAAGACCAACCGTCACTGCCCCAAAAGCAAAGGAAGACATGCTCTAACCCTATTAGAGTTGTTATGATATCACTAATGCATTTTAACATTTAGCATTTGATTTTATTTGTTCAGGGCACTATATTGCATAAAGCTTTCAAATGCAATCTTTGAAACAATTGCAATCATCGGAAATAATATCGCTAGTGATATTCGTTTGTCTCACAATGTATGGTCAAACTAGGAATCTAAAAGATCATGACGTTTTGTGTGCCGCTGCAACACTTTGTCAAATGATAAAATCTAATGTAGACAATCGGTTTTTATGCTCTACCGTGGCTCCCAACTCACAATCTCGCATAAGCGATTGCGTTCCTGATAGGTCAACAACGGATCGCGTCGATTGGCCGGTGCACACGGGCACTCAACCAATCAACGGGACACTGGATCGGCCCGCCTGCCGAACCCGCGTACGATACGTCGCCACGACACTACCCCGACCAACCGGCCCCAAACGGGTGATTCCAAACCCACGGTAGAACCGAGCCACCTTCTTGCTACAACGCTCATATCTACGTATCAATTTCAGGGCAGGGCGCCCGTATGTTCAATCAATAATAGTAAATATATAATCCATTGCGGATATAGTATCGGAAATAATATCGCTAGTGATATTCGTTTGTCTCGCAATGTATGGTCAAACTAGGAATCTAAAAGATCATGTGTTTCGTGTGCCGCTGCAACACTTTGTCAACACTTTGTCAACACTTTGTCAACACTTTGTCAATTGCTATCATATCTATCAAAATACAAAAGCTCAACCATCCAACCAACCCACCCACAAACAAACCATCCAACGAACTAATAAACGAATGAATGCACGAAAGAACAAATTAATTAACTAATGAATCAACCAACAGAGGTGTGATTAATATCAAATGCAACTAGTGCTTTAATGTATTCCCAATAGACCGCTTCTGTAATGTATGCACAAAATATGCGTATGACGTCACGACTCCCCGTTGGCAAGCTTAACAATAGTAACTAGGTCCGGCAAGCTCCGACAAACTTAGCTTGCTGGACCTAGTTACTATTGTCAACGGGGAGTCTGACGTCATACGCATATTATTTGCATACATTACAGAAGCGGTCTATTGGGTTGACAAGACATACCTTCTCTGGACTGGATTTCTCAGAGTCCTCTTTCTCTGCATCCCACACGACACCCAAGAGAGGCAGATCCCCATCACATGTACCTTCGGATAGCCTGCCCAGAGCTGAGGCTAGGGTTCCACCTGAACATTCATACCTGTATATCACAAACATCCAATAAAAAACCCCATTAAAACCTGCATGACATCAGATAATAAAATAGGCAATAAATAAGAGTAATATAATCTAATTGATATACAATCAGGAAAACCGATGTGTATATGATATGCACTTTATATATTTCTGAAGAATTATACACAAGATTCAGTGTACCATGTAACTTATAACGATATTACCTACGGATAGAGCTACTGTCAAACCTGTGTATAGCGACCATCTAAGCAAAACAAGGAAGTAGCCACTGTAGACAGGTGACCTTTATATACAGGTTCTATTACATTGTTGACTACGCAGATGAATACTTTATGTGGGCACTATAGGCAGGTTGGCTTCTATATACAGGTGGCTACTGAGACAAGTTTATCTGTTTGGTTTGTTGCCACAGAAATTGGCATTTTACATTTAATTTGTAGGTTCTAATTTCTTATCACCAGAATTGGATCTTAAATCCACATTTATTTTTATGACCAATATGACAGTCCTCACCTATGTAATGCAACTGATTTGCTGGTTGCCACAACCAAATGACCTTTGACCTTGCCCAGGTAAGAGAGGGCGCCATCATCTCCCATCCGCTGGTGTGCCTGAAGGGTGCCATAACTGGTCTCCCAGATTGACAAACAGGCTGCAAGTATGAAACATTGTCTTGATTATTCAAACTGGCTAATAAAATTTCCAAATCAAACCAAGTGACCTTTGACCTTGCTCAGATAAGAGAGGATGCCATCATCCCCCAATTCTGCTGGTGAGCCTGAAGGGTGCCATAACTGGTCTCCCAGATTGACAAACAGGCTGCAATTATAATGAAATCAAAATAGAAACATTGTCTTGATTATTCAAACTGGCTAATAATTCCAAATCAAAACAAGTGACCTTTGACCTTGCTCAGATAAGAGAGGATGCCATCATCTCCCAATTCTGCTGGTGAGCCTGAAGCGTGCCATAACTGGTCTCCCAGATTGACAAACAGGCTGCACTTATGAAATCAAAATAGAAACATTGTCTTGATTATTCAAACTGGCTAATAGAATTCCCAAATCAAACCAAATGACCTTTGACCTTGCCCAGATTAGAGAGGATGCCATCATCTCCCAATTCTGCTGGTGAGCCTGAAGCGTGCCATAACTGGTCTCCCAGATTGACAAACAGGCTGCAATTATCAAATCAGAAATATACACATTGCCTTGGTTAGGGTATAACAATCTCAAACCAACTAAATTAATTATGTGTCGATTTATATCAACCCTCTATAAAGGCTTTTCAGACCTTCCAAGGAATGGGGGAGGGGACTCAAAGGCCACCCCTCCCCCCAAACCAAGTGACCTTTGACCTTGCCCAGGTAAGCCAGGATGCCATCATCTCCCATCTGCTGGTGAGCCTGCTGGTGTACCATAACTGGCCTCCCATAATGACCAAACTGGCAGAAGTATAAAACATTGACTAGTTACACATCCTGGCTAAAAAAACAAAATTGATTAATAATAATTAATAATTAATAATAATTCTTGAAATTAAATACTAGTTTCAAAGTTTTGCCTAAACTTTAAAACTATCTCATGCACTTCAGCAATATCTAATTCTACTTTACCTTCTGGCTTGCTGGATCCGGTGACTGCATGAACTCCAGCGACTGCTATGTGCCTTTCATCAAGCGCAGCAATCTTGAGCTGACAAGAGGAAATGGAAAAGTAAAATGAAAAAAAAAAGGGTAAAGATACAGATATTGTTTAGAATCAATCTTAAAGGTACCGTTGAGTATTGGTATTTCCCGAAGTGCCCCCCGATATTTTTTCAAAATCGTTTCAGAAACGGCTGAAATATCCATAAGTATATTTTTATTCAAAAGATTCTTCACCGGCAATCACCGGGGGATATTTAGACTTTTTAGAAATTTTTTTAAAAATGCTTAAAGACTACTTGGAAAAACATCTGAATAGGTTTTTAAAAAGTCGTTGATGATATCTCTATTAAATCATTATTCAAAACATTAAATGCACAATTTTGTATGAAAAATGGCTAAAACCAGTGATTTTTTTATATAGCGCCCTCTTGAGTTGTAACAGCTCTTTTCAAATGATAACAGGGGTTTTACTTAGTCATTTGTAATTGTGTATACTTTTTGAGCATGGTGAAATTATAACTATTACTTTGTACCGCAATGGTGCAGGTTTTGGTTACTAAAGTTAAGTTTGACCAACACTCAAATACTCAACTATCCCTTTAATTAGGTGGAGTATTATTAATTTATTGTTTGCGCTGTTGAATTTGTACTGACATTTAAACTATGTACAAAGTTAATGCAATGAGTTAGAAAATATCACTCTGTATTTTTGCTTATTACTTGGCCATACGACAGTCAGTGAACACAAAATATTCTGCGATTTAACCGCCAATTCATGCATCAGTGAGTTAAATAACTCAAGGTGACGTACATTGTAAAATGTCGTAATTTTCCCAGGCAAAATTTGAACTGCTGATGAGAAATCCAGCCAAAGTGTTGTTAAATAGGATCATGATCATCATAATATCTAGCAATCTTGACAAGAAGTAATATGGAGAAGAGTTTACATATGTAACCATACACCACAAAACGACCATTATGTCGCTGTGGTAGTTTCTCTTTTATTAGCTAAAATAGTCAAATTTTGTTCAAAATATGAGATTTAGGATTTTGGTATTTTCTGAATAAGCATATCTTAATCTAGCTTCTGTAACATTTTGAGCATCGGAAAACATGTTTAAATGTTATTTTTTAATCTAATAAATATGATCTTATTATAGCGCTTGAATGGAGACTGATCGTTTAAATGGCCCGTTTCTCCCTTATTTTAAAAATGCTTCAGCCATATTCCAAATCTTTGGTGTTCATTTTGAGAGGGTTTGCTTGGTCCAAATATGACAAATGATATACCATTTAAAAGGTAATGACTTCTATTTTAATGTTTTATGAAAATTAGCACAATCAGTTTTCCCGACTTATTGGTCGTTTTGTGGTGTAAGGTCACATATATCATTGTCAAACTGGTCTGCCACTTACCGAGTCATCATGGCCACTGATGGTGAACCTGTGATTGCAGGCAAGCTTCTCTGGTGAACTTTGCGTCCTTAGAATCGAGGATGAAATGGTTGAACTACACACATCACCATTTTTCCCTGGAATGTAACAAACAAACAAAATTAAATGAATGTGAATAAAACTAGTCTGAATTATCGTAAGGCCCATTCAGGGACTGGTCCTGAAAATACTTGGGCATGGAATATGGATGATATGCATGATGGAATGCACTCTATACTAAAAACAAACTGCCATCAACATGTTTTAAAAGGAAGGAAGTGAAGGAAATAACCTTGATTCACTTGCAGTAAACAAATTTACCAAAACACATACTTATTATGTAAACATGTAAATTACAGAAGGGAAAATTTCCTTTAGGGGCCACTTTTTAGCTTGCCTCCATCAAATTAGCACTCTGAAATTATTTTAATGTAGAACTCTTTGGCAATAAACAGGATCTTTATGAGGAATTTATATGGCTAAATCACCCAAGGACCTCCCTTGTGCCCCCCCCCCCCCCCCCACCCTCCATTCCTGATTATAAAGTTCCCATATCAAAATCAAAATTTTGAACAGTCCTTACACAAAGTGTAAACAGTAGCTGTTGATGCATCACAGTGGAATGAAGTAGAGAGTAGATCTGTGGTTCCAGTACGATCCAGTTCTAACCGGACCCAACCATCACCTTGTGACTGTTCCTCCTCCTGCTGATTTTCCCTTGGAACTGGCAAGATGAGGACTGCTGGAGTTTGCTTCTATGAAATAATAGAGAAATATTCATATCACATTGTTTTTCAAATCTAAAACAGTCTAGCTTGAATGAACTAAATGCTACGAGCAAATCTCAAAATTTGGCACAAATATTTCTCAGCACATTAACATATACACCATTTGAGAACAAACTGTTACATTTTTTTGCAAAAATCAAATCAATGCTTACATTTTCTATAAAACAGAGAATGTAAAGAATTTACCTTAGATCCCTGCACCAGACACACAATATGCGAGGTCTCATGGCCCTGTTCGTCTGCACCCCTCTGCCAAAACCAGGCATCCAGGATCGCCTCTCCATCTCTCAGGGGACCATCTTGCGCCCCTCTGAGGGGGGCTGACAATGCACCCTCCAGAGTCTGTAGGCTCCCATTCATCATGAGGGCAATGGTATATCCTCCAACTGGGAATACGCAGAAGATTGGACTTTTCGCCGACAGAGGCTTTATCTTGAATGGTGAGGTATCATCTGATGACCATCGGTAGATTTGCTGTGAGAGGAGTTCAAGGAATGTTACAGGGTCAAATTCCATGACTTTTCCATGCCCTTTACAGCGAGAATTTCAGGATTTTTCCTGGGGACTTTTCACCATGGTAGATAAACAGAGTTCTTTGACTTCTTTCACTACTTTCCAGGTTTGCCAGACTCTGTATGAACCCCAATGTAATAAGTAACATATATTTGTAGTTCATAAAAATGTAAAAGTTTAACATATTTTTCAAAAGGCGAGGAGACATCTCTACAATTGTTCAGTCATCTTTTTTCACATGTGACGCTTATACACTTTGATGACTCTTGGTATTTTAATAACAATCTACATGTATTTTACATTTCACATTTGATTTAGATAGTTGTAATCTTCTGATGAAATTATGGCATAACTATATCACCACTGTCTATGTATCATAATGCTCCTGTAATGACAAGAATGTTGACACAATGTTTTAGTGCCTTTGGACAAGATAGTGACAGCTAGTTAGTGACAGCTTCCTCTACTATTATACATGAACAAGGCAATAGGACAAAGACTGAATCTGATTTCCCTCCAAGTTTATTTATATGTTCTTTTGTATTTAAAGCTTCTTTAATTAGTAAACAAATATATTTAATATCCACCTATTTGCACTAACCTTTTGATTAGCAACAGCGACATACTGTTGCTTGGTCTGGTTGAAGACAACGGGACATGAGAGGGCAGCAGATGACTTGCTCATCCAGCTCTGAATGGGTTTTGGGTCATGAACCTGTTGAACAAAAAAGTAAAAGAAAAAGAAAAAAGTAACTTAAAATTATAATTAATTCAAGTGGAGGGCTTGAAGGCAAGTACGTTATCAATAAAAACAAACAATATTATGGGTATTATTCTACCATGCAGCAGCTTAAATGTCAGGAAAGAGTCTCAACTCAAGACAAGGACAATAATCAATACAAATAACTTACATGATTTATGACGCAGCTTTCATTCAATTTCAAATAGCAGTGCGGCGGCGCATGCAGCCACAGACCACATCTACAATGTATTGTAAATGGTCCTGATGGACCATTTACTGCTCACAGTGGTAAAAATCTACGGGACACAATTTGAACTACAAACAGAGAGAAAAGAACAGCATATCTAAAGTAAAAAATTGCATACCTAGATTGAAGCTGATTTTATGATTTATTGTACAAAATTTCATTTTCAAAATGATAAGTCATACTTACAAAAATCGTCATATAAGTTCCATTTCTTTCTCTTCCTGCTCGATGTCCCATCGTAAACAAAGAAAGCCCGCCCGCAACATGCGGAGGCCGCTTATTATTGTCCAAAACAAGCCAACTCGCGATCTGCAAGCATGCCCGCCGTATCCGATTTCGGATACGCCGTATCAGAATTCGGATACGCCGTGTCAGAATTCGGATACGGTAACACGTGCGGTGTGGGAAGCTTGCGGGAAATACATGACAGTCATCCAGATAGCAGCAACACTTTCGAGAGGGATCACGACTGAGATTTTCTCAGTCTTTTTATTTTCCAAAACTGCAGATTTTCCATTTTTTTCGACATTTGAAGAATAATTTGGACCATTTTGGTAAGTTCATATAACACTTGTATCATTTTTAGGGCCAGTCATGATTGATTTTGTTGAATTTAAGATAAGAATTTTGTGTGAAATTTTGACAAACTTTTTTTGTACTGTCCCACATTGTTCCCGTATAGCGCAGCATTACAATGTAGTGTTGTGTGCCACAGACATGGTAATTTCAACTTCACATAACTATAAGTATAACTTGTCTTACTTTATTTTCAACTTGATTCTTGAATTTATAAATTGCTCAACCAATTTTGCTCAGCTCAGTCACGTTTAATCGGTTTATCACTCTCAATTCCTCTCATTCGTGTCATATTCTAAATTTTAGGATGGACTTTCACTTCAAATCAACAATCAAGGGTTAGAATTACAATTATAGTGCAATTCCACTTGGATTTCAATCCCTTTTCGCTTCAACTACTTACCAACAGGAAAATAAGCGCGTGGGACTGTAACAGTCATCTTAAAATGTTCGACTTATCGAAATTCTCACCTTAAATACAGCCACTGACTTTTTTGTTGTGCAAAAAAAAGTGTCATTCTCCTCAGCATTGTATACACCATGAAAACATGCCCCAGATTCGACAGATAGAAGAGATATTCCTTCGTGAATTCTTGCCATTTTCGCTATTTCGTCCAAACATGTGTAGCAGGTATTACACTGTGCTGTAATTCAACACAGAGGGAGCCCTAGCTGAAAAAGTTCACAGAAATACAAAGTTGTAGACCGACGATTGTTCCACTCCGCCTCCACCCAAAAATGGGGTGTAATTATAAAAGAAAATCCCATGTAGAGTCGGTTATTTCTGGCTAAAAAAAGTTGGGGCCTCAGCATTCCAAGCATCGAGTTATAGCTTTCTAATTCCTATGATTATACAATTCTACATTATAGCGCGGGCTTAGAACGACTTTTAGTATGATCTTTTTCTTGAACATCATAAGCAATATTCCATAATCATTTACATCATGACCGTATTTCGGTCTGGAGCCTGAGAATTTATAGGATCACAGTCAGTGGCGTAGCTACGGGGGGGCACGGGGGGGGCACGTGCCCCCCCAATCGTTTGGCCAAAAAAAAAAAAAAAAATGACGACCCGACATGAAGCCAAATGTGTCTACAATGTATATCATTCATTATTATCACGTTTTATTTAATGTGTGATAATAATCATTATCAACGATAATAACCAAGAACATAACAGTCGTTCCCTAGTACTAGCAATAGCGCACCTATATCAGTTTGAAGAATCCTTCCAATATAGCGCCTTATGCAAATGTTCAGTCCCGTGCGTGAGGATCGACGCTCACCGCATTTCAGAATACATAGAGCGCGTATAGGCCTAACAAACTTCCTAGCATGGTAAATCGTTTATCATACCAAGGGCCCTTTTAGGATCTTGAATCTGCCTCCCGCTTTTATAGATAATTTTGACGCCTTCATGCAGGCTATAAAGGCGCATAGCTGCACTACGTAGTCCTAAATGTCTAGGTAAAGACAAACTTCTTTTACTAATTTACTAATTAGGCATATTGTTGATGATCATGATTGAAGGAGCACCAGTCATCTTCTCCAGAGTCGATATCTGCATCAGTTGAGCATAGGCCTACTGAAACTAATTCAAGGGACCCGAGCATAGCTGTTTTTTGTTTTTTTTGAAAAGGACTGTAAATCTTAATTTTTGCCGCGCGCTTCGCGCGCATATTCTGAAATACTGATATATACGAAATTTATTAGACCCTCATCTATCATGTCTATGCACACTATCATCGGAAAATAAAATAATTTTAAATAATATATCTTTTAGTAAATTCGGTCCATATGCGCTGAATGCAAATCAAATTGGAATATTATGTCCCCCCAATTAGAAAGGGGAGGAGATTGTCCCCCTCCTTTGTCATTAAGTATGTTTGGTTCCATAATTATATACTTTATATTACGTGAAATTTCTGTCTTATATAGGTATGCACCAAATCGCACAATTTCAGGCCCCAAAATACGAAAGCTCCCTACTGTGGGAGGGGGACACCCCCTCCCACACCCTCCCCCAATCGGTCGCTTCGCTTCCTCACAATGTCTCCCCTCCACTTCTGCTTAGTTCCATATTGGAGCTCAATGCCCTAGACTATATAGATGGCTCTATAGTATACAGGATCACGTGGATCCATCTCACGGGCTTAATCTTTCCTCGCTATTACCGTTTTAAAATACGTAACGAGTAGATTCACTATTATATACCATTTTAACACCCATGATTAAGACAATGATAAAGACAATAATGACCATACTTCTACAGTGATATTTTAAACACCAATTTCAAAAATTTCAAAAAAATTGGGAGGGGGTGAACCCCCTCCCACACCCTCCCCCAAATAAATGTAGACAAGCATACGGCGTGAGAGTATTTGAGTCTGGTGTGTGTGTACACGTAGGTTTGATTGTGTGTGTATACTTTATCATGAGGGAAATGATTTCTTTAATTCAGTATTATCAAATTTCCTTCCAAGGTATGCACCAAATTGCATTATTGCAAGTAAAAATTTGCAAAAGCTCCCTACCGTGGGAGGGGGGACACCCCCCTCCCACACCCTCCCCCCCCCCCCCCTCGGGCGCTACGCTT
>JBAMJV010003147.1:40000-164866 GCA_037951105.1 Echinarachnius parma
TTATCATCATCATGATCATATTTAATACATTAAATTTAAAGTTCAATGTTACTGTTAGCTTTCATTTTATTTAGTTACTAACATTGACATATACATCTATGATCTAGTTTTAATAAAGATATTGATGTTAGAAAAAATTGCACTTTTGACTTTGATATTGAGAGCATTTTTTCATAGACGTATGACTTCGTTAGTACAGGCCTGCCACTTCGGCATTCTCTCAAACACTAGATCGACAAATC
The DNA here is from genome assembly GCA_037951105.1 of Echinarachnius parma. Lineage (NCBI taxonomy): Eukaryota > Metazoa > Echinodermata > Echinoidea > Clypeasteroida > Echinarachniidae > Echinarachnius > Echinarachnius parma. The sequence continues at coordinate 40,243 of JBAMJV010003147.1, forward strand.
TATCGCTTTCATGGCCTTTTTGACATTATTATTGTTATTTTCACTGTCGGCATTCTAGCTACCCATACACTTTGCCTTAAGAGCCAAGAACACCGTAACTCTGCAGTAAAAGTTAGTTACGGAAAATCAGTTGCATTCAAATAGAAAACACCAGATTCTCACACTTTGAGCGACATTTGTAGCCCTATCAATACATTTAGGGCTACTATAATACTTTAACTCACCGATCTCGTGTGTCGCTATACATGTCATTCTATAATTACGGCGATTTGGGAGATTTTACAACGATTTTCCATCACTCTTCATCGGTCTTTCGCCGTTCAAACTGCCGTTATCGTACACAGATGCAATAATTACGTCATCGTACGGTATCGCTAGCGTGCACAAAAAACAAAAAACAAAAACGACGCAAAAGAGTTGTTTGACTTGACAAACTGTTACCGCTACCGAATAATTATTGGAATCACTGGCCCACAATTATTTGCTAAAAATGTAGCGGTAAAAGTTTGTCAAGTCAAACAACTCATTTTCATTTTGCGTTGTTTTTTTGTTTTTTGTGTGCACGCTAGCGATACCGTACGATGACGTAATTATTGCATCTGTGTACGATAACGGCAGTTTGAACGGCGAAAGACCGATGAAGAGTGATGGAAAATCGTTGTAAAATCTCCCAAATCGCCGTAATTATAGAATGACATGTATAGCGACACACGAGATTGGTGAGTTAAAGTATTATAGTAGCCCTAAATGTATTGATAGGGCTACAAATGTCGCTCAAAGTGTGAGAATGTGGTGTTTTGTATTTGAATGCAACTGATTTTCCGTAACTAACTTTTACTGCAGAGTTACGGTGTTCTTGGCTCTTAAGGCAAAGTGTATGGGTAGCGTCTATCGCTAGAATGACGACAGTGAAAATAACAATAATAATGTCAAAAAGGCCATGAAAGCGATAGATTTGTCGATCTACTCAAACACGTGCCCATGACTTGGCATGCATTACTAAAAGAATTGATGCTCATTACAATTTGTATAGAACATTGTTTCTTTTAGTCATTCATACATGTACATTACCAAGTCTGGGCATGCTTTGGTAGCTGTGGGCACATGTTAAAGAATGCCGCCGCTTCCTGTGGCTGTACCATCCTCTGGCTCCAACCTCCAAACGGGTGTATCTCCACTTTGAAAAGAGGTATACATTTGAAACTTTGAAAACTGATATCATTCTGATAGCTCTTTAAAATGATGCCAAATTTGTTAAGAGCGGTTCTTTGGTTTTGACAACATGAAATTGGTAGCAAAAAAAACAAAAAAATATAATGTTGCCACCCTACATGTATTTGGATGCGAGTTCATGACACATGACCTATTTGTTATTCTTGCTGATGCTGTTTTTTCTTCTTCTCCAGCTGACCAGGCCAGTTGAAGCTGTGCAGCATTATGGTGATGCAGCTGATATGAAGGACTTGGCTATTTATGATCATAATGTTTTTTTTTTTTTTTGTTTTTTGTATTAGCTGACCAGGCCAGTTGTAGCTGTGCGGCATTATGGAGATGCAGCTGAGATGACCATTGACAGTATCAAGGACAGATGTTCATTGGTTCTCAAGCTCTTTGACAAGGTTGACCCTGAAAAGGTAAACTGGTGTACTTGGTAAAAGGTGTATTTATTCACACCCCTATCTATGGAACTATAAGTAGCCTAACCTTCCCTAATCCTAATCCTTACCCTAAAACTAACCAGGATGACCCTAATATCTGACTTTTCATGTTAATATCTCATAGGGGTATTACGTATGAAAATTCATCTGCATTGGTATTTAATAAGAAGGAGGTGAATATTTGTATTGAGATCAAAAGTTTAAAATGTTGCTTCTTATCTCATAGGGGTGTTAATTAGTTCACTATTTCCAAACTATTTCTTTGGAGGTGTTGTGGCATGCATGACCAGGTGGGCTTCTTAAAACGAGTCCAATGGTCATGATTCCAAACCGATCAATGCCTGGGTATTTATCTCCATAAAGGGATTAACCTGTTCAGGACTGATTGATTTTGCTATACAGTGGAACCTCGTTATAAAGAGGTCAGATATAACAAAACCCTCTTATAACAAGGTAATTTTACTGGTCCCAGCTCTTTATATTTCTTTGTTTTTTGACCCTGATATAATGAGAAACCTGATATAACAAGGCCATTTTCATGGTCGCAGGCCAAGGACCTCGTTATAACGAGGTTCCACTGTATATCATTTATTCTCCATAGATCCCAGCAGTTTTTTGGGGGACCAGTCCTGAAGGGGTTGAGGGAAGCTAAATGCTGGCATGTTTGCTTCCTAGCACTGATACGAGCTAAATCCTCCTGTTACTTCACTGATAATGGAAATAATAATATTTTTAAAAACCACTTTTCTTGGCCATTATTGCCCACGCAAAGCTGCCATGTTGTGACGTTTCATACGGACTCAACAAAAGTGGGTAATATGTAAGCACAGGCATTGCAGCGGAGGAAACAACAGCGTTTAATCTGCTTTTGCAACATCATTTGAACATGGACTGTGTCAAAACATAGCAGCCTCCATTGGGTAGTAAAAGTAGTCACGAGTAGTCTAAAAACATTGATATGATAACTAGCTCTGATAATAAAGAACTAACACTGGTAATAAAGAACTAGAAGCCAGTACCAGTAAGTGGTAATGCCAGCATTTATAATATCCCCTTTATATAAGACATGTAATAAATACTGCTCTTCTACCCAGGAGTATAAATAAGTATCTAGCCAGTCTAAGGCTATAAATATCATTTTTCTCATTTCATTCACAATTAACTCTTAAAGTGCCAGGGATTTTAATGCTCTATGGCATATTATGATTTCTGTGTATTGTAACTTGCAAAAATGCGAGCTTGGCACTCACGGGGTTAAACAATGGACTTGCAGATAATAATTCAGCAGTAAGTCAGTCAGTTTCTTAGTCTTAAAATTATGTAAGTCGTTACTTTCACATGTGTACACTTCTTTCTTTTCTTTGTTTATATATATATGCAGGTCACAATGGACGCAAAATTTGTTGAAGATCTGGGCTTGGACAGTTTAGATGCTGTAGAAATCATGATGGCCATGGAGGATGAATTTGGTAAGATAATTGCAAGTTACTGATAACATTTCCATTTGTTTTCCAATCCGTTTTACTCTCTTTATTTTGTTTAATATGATGCCATTGTTTCACTAGATATACTTAATTGACTGAAGGTATCCAAACAATAAATTCTTTCAACATCAATATTACATGTAAGTATTGCAAATTGATACTTATATACATGATTTTTAATTTTATTGAAAAATATCAAACAGAAGATTTTATCACTGGTCCAACTTGGTTTGATGTAACAGTGGCATGAACGCTTATAAATTTAGGGTGTGTACCTCCACTCTTGGAACAACTCCATCAATTAAAGGGACTTAGTAACATTGTCCAAAATCCTCAAAATCCAATTGGAATTCTAGCGGTTCCCTCATACCGTGTTGTATTTGTATTAACAATAAAAGCATTGGACAGGTTTCAGTTTGTTCAAATTTCCCTTTCGTTAAAAATATATCTACGATTGAAGTGTTCAGATGTTAAATCATCCACTGGACCGTCAAAACCATGTACAACGTGAGTGCAATGAGTTAGTGAATATCACTTTGCATTTTTGCTCATTACTCGGCCATATGACGTCTATTAAACTTGAAATTTTCACACAACACCCAGTGGACATATCAGATAACAACAATATACATTGCATCAACCCCTCATCACTTTTTTCACATGTCAACAAAGTTACTCTAGATCCCTTTAACCTTCTGGCAAATACTTGGGTTGGGATCCATGAAAAATAAATGTTATACAAACAAATTTTGTGTTAAAGCAAACCTCCACACTATTAACTGATTTCATACTTGCCCATCTGGGCAAATAAAATCGTGAATTTTGGAATTTTACTTGCCCAAACAGAACATTTATTTCCCCTCCAAAACACTTTTTATGTGAAACAATAGAAACATTATTTGCACTGGGTAGCTTGTTCTACTTGGTAAATTCCTCACTTGTTTCTAGATGAAATTTATAAACGTAAAGTATAAGAAAGTACATTTCTCTCTCCTAGTTGAGCATAATTGTTAGTTGCCAGATAGGGCAAACAAACCAGACAATAAAATTGTACTTGCCCGACATCAATTTTTTCCTTGTCCTGGGCAAACGGGCAAGTGCTAGTATAGAGCCCAGGGCCCATGTTCATAAAAGCCTGCTAGCTTAGTTCCATGCTAAGTCTATTTTGCATGACATGGCTAAGTATTAAACACACAATGTTTTAGTTGCTAACTAGGATTAACTTAGAAGGTACCTAAGGCGAAACCAGCTAACCTTAGTTGGGGACTAGGACAACTACTTGCAGCACACTTAACTGTACCATTTGAAATGCACGTAGAATAGAGCTAAGCCAGTAGGGTTTATGAATATGTGCACTGGTTAATGTGAATGTATCTTTATTTATGACAGGTGTTGAGATCCCAGACGAGACGGCAGAGAAGCTTCTCACCCTGAAGGACGTGGTGGAGTGTCTAGCAGACAGGCTGGATGTAGCTCACTGAGGAGCAAACCATGTTCATCATTTTGTGTGAGTATCATGATTGTATCATGACTGTATTTAACAAAACAAAATGTTATTGTGAACGATAGCCAATAAGGCGAGACAAAGTGCTGCGATATTGGGGTGCCGATGCACCCGGTATTTCCAATATTGTGCAACTGTGTTTATCTCAAGGGAGTTGATCATACGGTTGCCAACAACGATGAAACTTGATGAAATGAAATTGGTAAGGCATCTCTAAACATACTTACATTCAAGCAGAAAATGCATATTTTTGACAATTTGGAGTATTAAAAACTCAAATATTGCTCATTTTTTTGTCAAACCATTATTGATCTTTTGTAGAATATCAGCTAACTGTTTTTGTTCACATCAAAGGAGATAAATATTCCTTAACTTTTGGCTGCTTCAAATGATGATATCTTTATCATTGTACATCCAATACACATGTAGTGTGATCTGGCTAGTTACTATGGTTCTTTTTTCTTTCTTGGTCTTTTATCTCCAGATAATACAGATGTTAGAGTATCTTCATAACTTGTGGGATGGCCCCTGGAACCAGACCTCTCTCTCATGCAACCTGAATCAGTGCAGAGGTGGACGTGCAGACCACGTGTACTGAGGGAGGCAGTATTCAACATGTACAATATGTCTTTGTTAGAATTTGAGCACTGTATACACTAAAAATGTATGCACCATATATTTGGATATTGTGAAGAACATTTTGGGTATTGTGTACACCATATATTTCAGCTTCGTAGAAGGTTTTTTTAAAAAATTCTTACATGTACATACATGGTGGTTTCAGGAGTAGTGATTCATATGTCACGGGTACAACATCATCAAGAATCTAATTTGTGTGAGTTGTAATTCTTTCGGCATGCTATAGTACAATCCTGAATTTACACAAGTTTTACCACCTCGATGGCTTGAAATTAAATATATGGTGTATACATTATGAACATTGGCATGTGCGTTTGATGGTGTTGTAAGACCCTGAAAAAGTGAAGCAATTTGTCCACCTCCTATTGATAACTACATGTACCAATTTCACCAGTTCCCTTATCTGTACTGCATAACCTGTTACAGAACCTACTATATCTAAATCATCATTTGCCATTATTGGTTATTTAACTTTCTTTGGATACAAGATTGTAGAAGACCAAACAATTTCCCTAAATACTCTGATGTCCTGATGATTAATGCGATTAAATCAGCATTTGCTGAATTTACAAATAATTGTGTGAAATGCTTATCTAAACATTTCCACCTCTTGGCTAATTCTGGTTAGAATTTCCCTCTTTCAAATGTTAAGAATTATTGCAGAAATTGGAAAATTTAGAGGTAAAAAAGATATTTGATATTAAAGAAAATTGGTCCTTTTCTTTGCAATTGTGTGGATGCGCCACCCCGAATTCCAGCACAAGTTGAATATTTATGGTTCCTGATTGATTTTGTTGGTATTATTATGCTAAAAAAATAATTAAAAAAGAAGTTTTCAAGAACAAAACCATTTTCTGTGCCATGTTTATTTCTTGCTCCAAGAGACCAGTGGAACCTCTTTATAAAGACATCCATGAAAATGACCTTGTTTTACAGTGGAACCTCATTATAACGAGGTCCTTGGGTCCATGAAAATTACCTTGTTATATCAGGTTTCTCATTATATCAGGGTAAAAAAAATCAAAGCAATATAAAGAGCTGGGACCAGCAAAATTACCTTGTTATAAGAGGGTTTTGTTATATCCAACCTCTTTATAACGAGGTTCCACTGTATCGGATTAAAAAAACAAAAGAATATAAGGGGCGTAGACCAGTCAAATTACCTGGTTATAAGATAGTTTTGATATTTCAGAGCTCTTCATAACGATGTTCCACTGTACCCCCCCTGTGGGTGTTGCATAAAGAGTTGCAAATGATCCCAAACTTCTGATAAAACACGATTCAGAAAATATGCACATTTAAGCCAATCAGATTTGTGCATAATTTTAGGCTAGCTGTTTTTTGACTTTGACTTTGACTGATCGCCACTCTTTATGCAACAACGCCCCCAGTAGGCATGGATGTATGCACAGGCAGAATGAATAGTGTTGCTTTGTGATTCTTACTCATACAGGCGGGTGAAATAGGCACTTGGGGGTGTTGGATGAAGAATTACAATCAATCACAAACCTGCGATTAGATGCACGTCGGAAAATGGGCTCTAATGTGCCTAATTTCTGACTTTCGTTTAACGCTTTTTTAACGGCTGGTTCAAAATTATTGAATAATTGTGGGGCCCCACAATTATTACAAATGGTTACGTTTATGGATATTTCAGCCATTTCTGAACCGATTTTGATCAAATAAAGTTTATTCTGTCATTCAAATTGTATGCCATTTTCTCACAAAAAAACAAATATTTTGTGTAGCGCCCTCTATACCAAAACTCAACTATCCCTTTAACGTAGTACTGTGATGTATATTACTTGTATATTACTTTTACTGTGTTGGCTCAACAACAATCTTCTAAGTTTGTGGTTTGGTTGTATATATTTAAAATCCTACACATTTGCATTGATGTGTGTGTGTGTTTGCTATGAATTTCGAATGTGTTTCTTCTCAATCGATGGAAGCGTTCACCTGACATTTGAAAGCTTTCCATTTCTGGGGAAAGCCTAATTTTTGAAAATTATTTTCATTTACATTTTGATATGTTGGTGAACTGTCAATAAACCAAAACAACCCCAATGGATTATGATCCATTCCCTACATGACCTATCCCATCAGTGAACAAAATACACAGGGGCAAAGGGCAATTTGCCCCCCAAACCCTTGATATTGCCCTTACTGTGTATATTGCATTTATTAGTAAGTCCCACGGATGCAAAATGTTCTTTTTAATTGACCGAGAATGTTTGTCTTCAGGATCTCTATAATCACGGTATTACAATGACCAAAATAGCCCTGTGGACATAAATATAAACAAAATAGCCCTCATGAAATAAGAAGTATTTTTGGGGTAGCAGATCTACAAGTCTAGCACATACATGTACCTCATACACATAACACCCCGGTACTTGAGGCTGGAATTCACCAAGGCGGTTTATGTAAACCATGGTCTACATCTATGAAGCCAGAGATGCCAACCTTTACATTCAGCTTTCAGGGAGGATTCATTCAGAAATCAGGGAGGCATTTACATTTTTGTTTACATTTCTTTGATAAAGAAATATTTTCAGGGAGCATCCTTGAAAATCAGGGAGGGTTGGCATCTCTGTAAAGTACTGCATGTAAAAATCAGAAATCACATTTGTTAAGGTCTAATAAGGCAGTTCATTCTTGCCAACCAGCAGCCCCAATGAAATTCACCATTTGAAAACATAAATCTCCCGCCCAACAGGACTGGTCCTGAACAATGAATTTGCTACCAGCATGCTATTTTTTTCTTCTTCGTACCACCTCTCAAGAAAAACAAACAAAGGAACAGAAAAATTGCATCCAAATAATGTTGAAGGAACATTTATTAAGTCTTTTACATTTAATAAAGTATCCTCAAGTGACAAAGTTCAAAAATATATAAACTGTTGTAAATGCATAAGTGAAAAGAACATTTCCACTTGTCTATAGAGCAAGTGCTGGGGGTGTTTCACAAAGATTCTAAGTTGGGCAAACTTGTATGGATAGCCGTTAGTTTATTTGTAAAATTGTTAGAACAGTTCTTTTAAAAGGCATTCAATCTGATTGAAATCAGAAATATTGGTTATTATGAATATTATCAAGGAGCCCTGAAGTTATTGATATTATTTGTTTATTGGAAGTTTCAAATACTTGTATTGGTTTGCTTTGGAATATTTTATTCCAAGGCTACAAATGGCTTTCCATAATTGTTAGGTCCAACTTTAGGGTTTAGTTCAACTTTGAATCTTTGTGAACCACCCCAGAGCTATTATATTTACACAATCATCCACTAAAAAAAATTAAAAGGTTTCTCTCTTGGAATAAAATATCCTCTTGCCAAATAATGACATGTACAATCAAACATACAAGCATGGTATCACACACTAAGGTCTTCTTAAAAACTAACTACCTAACAATATAAAGTATTCATAAGATTACTAAAACCACATGTTTATCTCGGGGGAGTTAATCCAATGATTAAACTTGGTTAGAGAGAAAGAAAGTATTCTTGAGTAAATATAAATGTTAAAGGGTACCACCACCCCAAAATAATAATCTTTTTATAGAAAGGTAACATCTTTAGTATTCCATTCCTTCAATAAGTTCACAAAAATATGTTTTCAGAAAAAATATATAATTGGAAAACGCATCACCATTCTCAGCCATGCGGTCATGCGGTCTGAATGCGCAGACTATTATGCGAGCAGAGCCAGCGGCGCTCTATGCAGGAGCGAACGAATCATCCGGGATTCTATTGACGTACGCGTGAATTACATTGGCGCACTCGCAAATGCCTGGCCCGTGTGGAACCACGAGATAGCCGTGGTTCCGTAAGTGGTGGAAATTAATTGCTTTGTTTATGAATTACACAACCCTTTGCAAAATGTTGGGTATCTATTTGATATCACAAAACGGTACCAAAACATATAATAATGTTTTGTCCTTTGCCTGGTGGTCCCCTTTAAGTTGACTAGAAAAAAAATGTTGAGTGAAATTAGTTATCAGCATTAGAGTTTACAAAATAAGAAAATGTAATTTTCATGAAAAAAAAGAGAAGAAACCTGAATTAAATTAAGCGACTGCATGTACCACCCACCAAGTCATTCCCCCTTGACAAATCAATTAAACGGTTTACATGACAAGAAAAAGGACAAAACCTGGAAATATGAGATTTCCATATGCATGATATTCCTGTAATTATCAAACCACATCTCAAAATGGTGACTAGGACGATCTAAAAAAGAACAATACAAAGAATATACACATTTTTGGAAGAAAAACCCCCCCACATATATAGGAGTAAGCTACTAATGTAAGAAAAACTGGAAAACAAAAAAATAACTTAAACTCTGTATTTAAATACCATACAGTCTCTGAAGATGGGGGAGTAAATAGTGCCCGTAAATGACCGGGGGTAAAAATAGTATTTGTGCGCAACAAGCATCTTCGGGCAGATGTGTTCATGAACTTCACGTTATAAATATAAAACTGATATACAATGTCAGTATGAACATACTTTTACTTTTTTAGCATGATCAACATGTACCTAATGATGACTTTAACATGTAGACAGCTATGCTACATACTGTACAATTGCCCCCTTACCATTGCACTTATGCTTGTACAGAAAATTAATAATTATAGATGTACTTTACACTGTAATTGAAACCCTCTTATTAGAAAATAGTCTAAAGAGTAAAGATTGCTAATCAAAGATTTGCAAATTCATTAGTTACATTTAAGAACAGAATAAACAGAAAAAGGATAAGTGTGGACAACCCGCTTTCTAATATTGTAGAGATTAAAAAGCCAAATGCAATAAGGTGATTAAGATTATCAACTGGATTGAATTTGAAGCTAGCTTCCAGAAAAAAAAGGAGCACAATTCATTTTAAGTATCGAATTAGGAAAATGTTTATCAAAGAAATACTATAACGAGTATAATACTCCACATAGACAATAAGACAATGCTTGTTAATTTTACGGCGTAGTAGTTTATTTTCCCTTTAAACAAAAAATCACAACCCTGTGCCCAGGTAATACATCATCCTAACAGACCAAGGCCCCGTTGCAGAAAGAGATACAATCGATTGTAAGTTACGATTAATTGTAAGTACGATCACGTGTTCTACATGCGGAAATCTGATTGGTTGATACTCGCAAATTGTCTGACTTACAATCAATTGTAACTTACAATCGATTGTATCTCTTTCTGCAACGGGGCCCTAGTAAGCATGTAATTTGCTGAATCTTGATTGGTTACGTTTTCACAGTTCACTTTCCCCAACCCCAAAAAGTAAATGACTATTAGTCATTTACTTTTTGGGGTTGGGGCATAAACAGCATAGTAAAATTGCTCAAGTGGGGAGTATTATCTACATGTAGTTTGTCAAACCCTCGTCGAAAAACTTCCAGGCTTACTTTCCCCTACCCCCCAAAAGCATATATGACTGACATATGATGTAGTACGCATAATTGGGGAGTTTCATCTAGTTTGTTAAACCCTTGTTGATAAATTGTCCGAGCTTACTTTCCCCTCCCCCAAGATGTAGCGCCCCAGGACTTGTTTCCACCTGCTACAGGCCTTGAGGGTGGTTTACCTGCAGACAGTGCGGGGAAATCCTCGTGCGCGTTCATGTGGTTGGCCAGATCCTGGGCCAGGACAACCTGTGAACACACGGGACAACGACTGCTCTCTGCTTTGCCCCCACTCCCACCCGTAGCTTTCCATGCGGTCTTCTTCCCCGACTTCTTGTTGCTAATCTTCAGGACGACGTCTTTCGGCGACTGCGCAGCCGCTACTTTGTAGTCATTGTGCGCCTCCAAGAGCTGCTGCTGCTTGATGACGTCGGGAAGGAGAGAGACGAGCTCGTTGAAGATCTGGTGGAAGTTCTCCTCCGAGAGCGTGTCCATGCAGCGTTGGTAGTACTCGCTGCCGGTGATCATGCTCTGCCGGAACTCGCCTGAATCCTGCTTGAATTGGGCAAACAGCGCATCTTTTCCCGCACAAAAGTCCTGGATCTTCATGACAAGATCGCGATTGCGCTCCTTGAAGTTCGGCGGAGGAACAAAGTCTGGTACGGGAGAGACGGGTGAGAACTTAGTGAAACCAGGTGGGGGCTGTACAACTGATGATGTAGAGGACAATGTGGACTTCTGTGGCATAACGGGGGCAAACCCTGGAGGGGGACGAGAGGTACCTGGAGGGGGCGCTGTTGACTTTTGTAATGTATTATTATTGCTAGACTGCATCTGAGGTGGTATTTGTGCTTTATCCACTTTTTTTGCTTCACCAATGGTTTTGCTGGTTTGCATTTGAGGTGGCACTTGCTTCTTCTCGGGAACCTTTGATGCAACCTTTTCCGCTTTTTTCTCCTTAACAGGTTCTTTTTTATCCCCTAATATAGAACTAAATGGTTTATCTTTAGAAATACTGGCACTACTAGTCGAGGGTTCACTTTGCACTCTCTCTTTTGATGTCGGCTTAATTTTCTTTCTCGGCTTTAAAATGCTTTTCTGGTTCACACCGAGTATACTTGCAATAGAACTTAGGGTTGGGAAATCATCTGCACCTCTGGAAGTCGCTTGGGCTTGCTGATTAGTAGGCTCCGCTGGTTGGTTATTCAGAGTTCCCTTGTTGCTAGCCATAGAGCTATAAAATCCAAACGATGCGGCAACATTCAAAGGCACATTGGATCCCCCGTCTCCATTACCAAGAGCCGGGAAATCGTCTGGTTTCTGGGATGGAGCCAAGTTCCACTTCCCTCCCATTTGAAAAGGGGCATCCGCCAAGTCTCCTAAAGTCGGGAAATCTCCCATACCTGGGGGTTTTCCAGTTGCAGTCGGGGCACGTTGTTCTGTGCTTGGAATAGGATTCTTAGGCTGACTTGGAAGTGGATGTTGAGGCTGACTGGGAAGTGGATGTCGAGGCTGACTGGGAGGTGGAGGTTGAGGCAGACTGGGAGGTGGAGGTCGAGCCTGTCCCATATCTGAGACGCGAGTCAGAGTTTCATTTTCTTTATCCTCCCCTCTATCTTTCTTCGAATCTCTCCCTAGATTTTCCGTCGGTGATTCCGACCGCTCCTCATCGGACTTGTTAACTCTTCTGGAATCCCTCGGTTTCTTTGGTTTGGCCTTGGTTTTCTTGACCTCTCGTTCCATTTCTTCTTTCTGTGCACTTTCAAGCGATGCTTCAATGGCCCTGTCCTTGTCATGATCAGGTCTGCAGAGGGGAAACAAAATAAGGAGGTTATTTTTTAGGCTCAATGTACAACAATATAATGCATTTAATTTCACCAAGTTTGCGAAGGGGAAGGATTATGAAATGGAATGAATGGAAGTACACCAAATGGGTTTAGCCTCATAATAATAAATAATAGCTTGCATTTATATGACAGCGCTTAATACAGGGTTTCTAGAGGCAAGTATTATAACCCATGGTCATCAGGTCCAGTTCAAACCCACACAATGATATTGCATACTTCCTAAACTCCCCGGGGAGCATACTAGCCGTATGCTGCCAATGGTGCAAAGGCTGATTGACACCCCCCTAAAAAAAGCAGAAAGAAACATCCTAGGGGAAAAAGAAAATGAAATAACTCTCACCTGTCACGTCTGTATCGGTCTCTTCCGCCCCTTGCACCTCCACCATATGCTCCTGAGAGAGAGAGAGAGGGAGAGAGAGGATAAAGATGATAATAATAATAATAATAGTAATAATAATGATAATCAGTTATAATTAAGGTTGTCCCCCACAGTAGATATATTTAAGAGAAATTTAAAAACATATTTATTTTTGTTGAACAGTTATTAACTGGAAATGCGCTATATAAGTGTCAATTATTATTATTATTATTATTATTATTATAATAATTATTAATGGTGCCGACATACAAAGCACACATTCTGTCTTTCGATGATTTCCATCGTTCAACGCTTGCGGCACATAATTATTATCCCGGTGATCAATTACACTCCGCAATCAATGCAGCACATAAAGTGCATATTTTCTGCTCCCTGGGGAGCACTCCAGCTAGGCACCTTGTAGGTGCACACAGTGCTAAGGAACCATGTTGCAATCTTTCGGGGTACCCATTTAGACACCTGGGTGAAGAGCAGAAGGAAAAATGCGATGGGCACCTTATGATTCAAAGGCTTGCACTCTACTAATCTTGCAAGACCACGTCCAAGATTCCAAGATGGAAACTAGATGGATCTCTCGACTGCACACTGAATTAATTCTGTCAACTCAATTTTGATGGTACTCTGTCTTTTAGATCTTGACGTATCACAATTATGAGCTATAAGTGACCTTGACCTTTGACCTCATGACCCCCAAAATCTAATCAGTTCATTGGCTCTCCAAGGAACATACATGTACCAAGTTTGGTCAGAATCCGTCGATCCGTTCTTGAGATAACACGATCACGAGCTATTTTTTCATATATAATGAGCTCTGTGACCTTTGACCTTTGACCTCATGACCCCAAAATCTAATCAGATCATCGGCCCTCCAAAATACATACATGTACCAAGTTTGGTCAGAATCTGTCAATCCGTTCTTGAGATAACGCGATCACGAGAACGGGACGTACGGACGGACAACCCGAAAACATAATGCCTCCTGCAACTTCGTTACGGAGGCATAAAAATGCGATGGGCACCTTATGATTCAAAGGCATGCACTCTACTAATCTTGCCACACCACGTCCAAGATTCCAAGATGGAAAAAACATGTTTCTGGTCAACTATCTACTCACTTCTCACAAATCATTTTAAAATTCAGGTATCACTGTATCCTCTCGGAGAAAATACAGTGATACCCGAATCTCCATACTCACAAAAAATCATGAAATCCACCACAAAAGCCAATATCATGATAGAATATCAAATAAGATGGACCTAAGCTCAAACTCATACATTTCTATTTCTCCTAAAAAACAAGAGGATTTCTCTAGATGATAAGTGCAGTCCCTCAATGAGTACCACCAAACAAACGTGAACAAAAATTTGATGTACTAACCATCCTGCGGCCCATGTTGCAGTTGGTACCCTTAAAAAAGGGATTTCTCTATGATTAATGCAGTCCCTATAAAAAAAAGAACCACTAAACAAAGTGAAAAACAAATTTGATGTACTATCAATCATATTCGGTGCTATATAAATCAAAACAATATTATTATTACTAACCATCCCTGCGGCCCCTGTTGTAGTTGGTGGGTCTGGCGGGCAGGTTTATCTCGACGTCCACTTGTCTGGTCTGGCGCGCCTGGATCTTGGTCATCTTGCCAGAGTGGATCTTGGCCTTGTGCGCCTTTAGGTCAATGTCCGTCCGGAACGCGTTGGTGAACTCAACATTAGCACAGCCGTCCTCCTCGCACATGTAGTGGTCAGTGCGGAAGTGGTCCGCTAGGTCAATGTACTCTCTGGATTAAGAAGAGGGAAAAAAGTGGCGCAATTCAATCAAATTTATTTTTTGTCCCTCGTTGCCCAGTCAGGCAAACTAACACAAGATTTTTCAAATTCTAGTGGCCCTGAACATAAAATTGGTGGCCCCAAAACAAAGAAAAACCTGACAAATCCTCCAACATTGTGTTGCCCTTCTGGGTAAGTAAAATTTAGCCTAATGAAATGTTGGTGCCTCCCCCCCCCCCCCCCCCCCCCCCCAGGCCAGTGAGCCTGTTCTCATTATTTCAAGCACTGTGTAAGGTTCCCAAAGGGTCCACCTCACCCCACTCACCCATAGAATTGGTTCATGATTCCATCGCTCTCGCAGAAGTGACAGAAGTAGTGCTCCCTGCGCAGATGACGCATCAACTCGTCCTTGTCAAAGTAGCGCACGTCACAGAACTCACAGTTGGGATGGCCCTTGTACGATGTATCGTCAGGGTCGCCGAGGCGTCGGTGCTGGGCCAGCTCCTTGCGAGTGTACAGCTTGCGCTCCGAGGTCAGGACCTGATTTTGAAGTAAATGGGAACCAAATGAGCAACATTTTGGTTTAAAAGAGTTCATTATTGCAGTGGATACATGAATAAGAGCATCATGAATTGATTTATTGAAACAAATAAAACTACAGTAGTGCTCCCTGCTCAGATGACACATCAACTCATCCTTCTCAAAGTAGCGCACGTTAGTACTGGGCCAGCTTCTGGGCCAGCTTCTGTATAGCTTGCGCTCTGAGGTCGATGAGCTTGTCGATATCTCCAGTCCAGCGCTAGTGGCGCGAACGGGCAGTGGATTTATACATTTCACGGGCGGGTATTGAATTTATTCCGATATTTCTGCATTTAACGCATCGTTAGGTTCGGATTTTACCACACAAGCCCTTTTTATATACTTATTCAACAATATTGATCAATTATAAATGTTTTCTGTAACTTTCCCAAAACTGTTATTCATCTTTAATGGGAACCAAATGAGCAACATTTAGGTTTCAAAAAGTTTCATTATAATGCAGAAGATCGGAAGTGCGAACCTATGTATAAGAACATCATGAATTGAACAAATAAAACTACAGTAGTAGCACAAATCACAGGAAATAACGGTTGGTACAGCCTGCGCTCTGAGGTCAGGACCTGTTCTCGACATAAAAGGTTACCATAAGAATTTGTAGACCCATGTCAAAAAGGGTCTACGTTATAAATCACGCGTTGGATCAAAAGTGCAAAACTATAGTCATAGGAAAATTAACCTGTATAATATTAAAACTCCCACATGTTGCACTGATCAAGAATTTTGGATATTTAAAGGCGTACACAAGTTTTTCTTTGTATAAATGTAAACTTGTGGCCCAAGTGGCCAGTATTCATCAAATTTTGTGTGATGCTCTAAACAAACAAATTGCTCTCAAGAAAAAAGCATACTTTCCTCTAAAAAATGTCTACTTTTAAAAATCTTATTCTCTTTACTACTGAAAATAGGATTTTGAACAAATGCTAATTCTGTTTTAATATTGGCAGTTTGGAATTCCTGTTGTTCAATGGGCTTCCAAAATAAAAACTTTCCAGAATCAGTAGGTAAGCGTGGGGGTCGAGCTCACCCCTGCAAGTCAAGGGGTTGAATGCATATATGCTGCATTAGCCCTGGTTGGGAAACCAATAACTTTGGATGCGGTCAGCAGATTACTGGTCCAATTCTTACCTTGATGTGATCCACACAGAGCTGACAGAAGAATAACTCATGATCCTTGCGCACGTGATCCTGCAACTGTCTGAACGAATCATCGGGAGAGCGTTTGATGCCGCACGTTTTGCACTTGTGAGCCAGCAGCTTACGATATTCTTCCTGGATCCGGCTTGTTGCGAAGGAGATGCCGTACTTGCGGTCATATGGAAACTTGTGCGAGATGATTCCCTCGTACGGGTGCAACTTGTTCATAAAGATGACCTTTGATAAAAAAGAACAAAACGTGAAGGGATGCAAAGTGGTTCAAATGTTAAATTCAGATTAAGCCACAATTTCACATGATGTTTGCTTGCACAATGGAGCTCTGAGTAAAACAGGCATGAGGCCATACCTGTTCTTGTCATGTGTAAAATACTCTGTATGTTACACATGACACCACACACTGCGTGGTGCCTTTGTTCTATCCCGGTAGCGTCCGGTTGTAACCATTAACAACTCATTGTGAACTGGGTCAAAGTGAATTCGCCAACACCCCTCGCACAATCAATTGCCCCGCCGAGCGAAAAAATAACGCACTACGTCAATGTGATTCTGTATGCTACACACAAACGGTATAGGTGGTGGGGCTAGTGCATGAGGCTACGATTGTTTTACTATCCTTCATTCGTGCAGCGGCGCAGTTACATGTACATCAACAGGACCATCACATAATGATAAAACTAGCCAGTCACTCTTAGCCACAACATTGCTCAAATTTGCGTGTTAATGAATGACGATCATCATAAATCTGTGAGAACCTCATCATGCGTGTGTTTAATTTACCAAATTTTGTTTTGACATGAACAATTTCATTTTAATGATATTGATACTTCATCTTAAATTCTTAGACATCCACACTCATTGACATTGATTGGTCAATTTTGATGATGTTCTGTAGATCAATTCCAAATCAAATAAAATGATATTTAATTAATTAATTTTGAAATTGAAGCCGTAACACGTAATACCATATTTTAAATTAATGCTCACCCACTCACACCACCACTTATACCGTTTGTGCTTAGCATACAGAATCACATTGACGTAGTGCGTTTTTTTTTCGCTCGGCGGGGCAATTGATTGTTCGAGGGGTGTGAGCGAATTCACTTTGACCCAGTTGACAATGAGTTGTTAATGGTTACGACCGGACGCTACCGGGATAGAACAAAGGCACCACGAAGTGTGTGGGGTCATGTGTAACATACAAAGTATTTTACACATGACAGTACAGGTATGACTCACACTACACAAGTATTACACAGACATCGGTAACACGAGTGCATCCACCAACCATCATGGCTTCATGCTCACGCTCACTCTTCTTCTTTAGTTCTAAGACTAATCTATGGCATTGAAGGATTTACTATCCATTTCATTAATATTGCTCATCACATCAGTCTACATTCATCTTCAAATTATTTCACTCTTTATTTCCCTCGATTAAATTAATAAATATCAACATGACAAGAACTTCTCTTTCGACCATTTACACGCCTTACACTCGATATCCCGGTCGCACATAGTACATTGACAATACGTGTGTTGGCGTGTCAAAAATCAAAGCAATCAATGTATTATCTATGCATTGTCTGCGACACGTAATAGTATGATAACGCTCAAGGGGTGCTTACCTTCAGCATTTCCGTGCGGCACACTGCACAATACATTTGGTTGCAAATCACTCGCATCTTGGTGGAACACTTGAAACAAATGTGGTGATTACAAGGTCCAACAGCATAGATTTTGATTCCCTGGCAGCAGAGAACACAAGTAGATGACAAACTATCGGTGGTCTTCGACATCTTCAAAATTTGTAGTGTTTAAGACTTCAATAAAAGAAATAAATTAGACTGATTTGACAATTTCTCGAAAATAAAAATATGCACACGTAAAATTAGGTCCAAAGCGCGCGCGCGATAACGCACATGATATGAGCGCGTAGGCGCGCGCGTGTCTCCCATCGCCCTTGCACGATTGCGTAACATCCATTTCGGGAAAAATGTTGCACAATAATGCAAGAGGCAAGGCAATCTTTGGAATCGCGGCGAGTTATTTTGTTTGTTTGTTTGTTTGTCTATTTGTCTGTGTTTTGTTTGAGGGGGCGGGGGGGGGGGGGGGGGGTGTCGGAGTCATACTTCTATGGGGGTCACATTCGAATACAAACCGACAAGAAGCGAGGAAATGAACACGAGCAGCGCAGGGATGTTGTTATTTTTGAAATTTCTTTTTCAATTTATTTACTCTCTTTTTATTGTATGTTTATAAAACTTTTTGTTTTTATTATTAGATAAATTTTCCATTTGATTTGACAACAAAATTTCAGGTCTGTAACTAAGGCGGGGTGCGTACCCTCCCCCACTCCCCCCCCCCCCCCAATTAAGGAAGGTCCACTTTTCGTCTTGGGCTACGATCGGTCTTATGTTAACGACTCCTACCCCCCCCCCCCCCCCCCCCAGCTACGCCACATCCGTTGCTACTTTTCAAAATGTCACATAATTATGCATTAGGCTGACCCTTTTCCCTCCCCGGCAAACACAAACTGTATACTTTATTTCTTCTTTGATTTGTGTTTCTACATGGCTATTTGATGTTTCTGTGTGTGTGTGTGTGTGTGTGTGTGAGTGTGCGTGTGTGTGTGTGTGTGTGACTTTTGTGTGTGCGTGTGTGTGTGTGTGTGGGGGGGGGGGGGGGTGGAATGATTGGGGTGAACAGCTTGTGTATTTTCCCATTATTTGTTTAATATCATTTCTGTTTGTTAAATTAGTGTTGTGTGCCCCCGTACTACGACACTGTATAATCCTGCTTGTTTCAACATACAAAAATGGTCAAATACACATTGAATTTAAACAAACAAAATAGCAAAGAATAACAATAACAAGTATAATCTTTAATATCCATACTTCCATTTTAATTTTAGTCACCCAGTCAATGGGCCGTATGCATAAAAACAAGCAATTGCTTATAAGCAAATGCTTTAAGCACAAGCAAGAGCTTGTCAAGCAAAAGATCAAGTTCAAGCAATTGCTTAAATTCGTATGCACAAGCCTTTGCTTGTGCTCAAACCTTTTGCTTGCACTGCCAAGCAATTGCTTACGTGTTGGACAAAGGATCGTTACGGTTGTGCGAACATCGCACTGCAGGGCAACAACGCTTCGTGCCCGACCTGGCAGCCGTATTTTTTATTACGCAAATAGGGGGGAAATAGCGCGGAGCATCAGGGGGGTTTCTGTGCAGATCGATGGACAAAAATTGCCGTAAAAAGTCTAAAATAACAGGAATTTGATCACAACATAACCTCTGGAATATGGAGCTTGAAATCATCCTGAAACGGTACGAAAAATTGATCCTTAAACGCGAATGCCCTGAGTAAGCAAGAGCTCAAGCTGGTGTGGATGTGCTTGAAAAAACGCAAGCAATTGCTTATCAAGACAAGTAAAAGGTTCGTTTTATGCATACGGTTTTAAGCAATTGCTTGTTTGGTAAGCATTTGCTTACGAGCAGTAAGCAATTGCTTGTGCTTGTAAGCAAATGCTTTTGCTTGCAAGCAATTGCTTGTTTTTATGCATACCGATTCAAGCAAAAGGCTAGCACAAGCAATTGCTTGTTTTTATGCATACGGCCCATTATAATAACACCATTGTATGCCAATTCATTTTTAATGAAGTGAACTTAATCCGTACCTTTACTTTGTCAAAAATACCACGAACAAAAACCTTTACATTTCATTAAAAACATTCAATGTGCAGTGTTGAACTGCGCAATCAACATTGTAATGAATTTAATGGATTCAAAATACACTAACTGTGATACAGAGGCAAACAAACTACAAACAAAGCATTACAAAATATATATATACGACAAACTATCTTTAGTTACACAAACACCATTTTTACACATACAAATGTCATGATCTACCAATCATGTTTTTAACACCCAAAATAGAAACCCAACGTTCTTTACAAATATAAGAAAGAATGAAAACAAAAAGGACAGCACAGTTTTGGTTGAGAGGGCACTTCAAGAAATATTTTGTTTGTGAGGTAGTGACAAATTAAAGGGATAGTACAGTTCTTGTCAAACTGAATTTTAGTAACCAAAACTTGCACCATATAATTGTAAACGAATAATTAACTCCACCATGCCCGAAAGGTATAGACAAGGAGTCTATACTTATATC
Organism: Echinarachnius parma; assembly: GCA_037951105.1. Taxonomy (NCBI): domain Eukaryota; kingdom Metazoa; phylum Echinodermata; class Echinoidea; order Clypeasteroida; family Echinarachniidae; genus Echinarachnius; species Echinarachnius parma. Next base: position 60,865 of record JBAMJV010003147.1, read on the forward strand.
ATTAAAAAAGCAGCCGTTAAACACAAGAGGGCGCTCTCTAAAAATATATTGGCTTGAACCATTTCTTATGAAAAATTGTGAATATGATACTTTGTTTAAATATTGATTCAATAGAGAGATCATCAACACTTATTTCAAAACCGTTTAGGTTTATTTAGAAAAAGTTAGGCATTATATCAATATTTGTCTTAAATTATCGAATCATAATGTGGATCCCACATTCATTCCAATTGTATATATTTATAAATTTTCTGCTGTTTCTGAACCGATTTTGATCAAATAAAGTTTGTTTATCTTTAAAATCACGTGCTCTTACAAATATCAGCCTTCACTTGGTTTTTCATTACGTCACAAATAAATTATTTATTGAAGCGCTCTCTAAACAAAAACTAAACTATCCCTTTAATGTACAATTTGCAGAAAAAACACAATCTTAAAGACAGAATAAACTTTGTTTCAGAAACAGTTGAAATATCCATAAATAATTATGCAATTGGAATCAATGTTGCGGACCCCACCCCTCAAAAAAAAAAAAAAAAAAAAAAAAAAAAACATTAATTGTTGAGTAGCAATTTAAATTTATTAGTAGAAAGACTTGAAATAGGAATACATGCTTGATGATTGATGAGGAAATCCATTGAAGCAGCTGAAAAACTACATGGGAAGATGCCATTGTGTATTATGCAATATTATTTTAATTTTGCATTTATCATTTTGTATACAATACAAATTTAGAATTGGTATGTCAAAGTAAAAACGTATCAATATGTATACAACGTATAGGCCTAGAGGAGCCCACAAGAGGCTGCATCACTCTAATGATATACAGGTAAGTCAGCCTTTTGGAATGTAGTCAGTCCTGTAATTTGCATTGACGACTGGCCCGGGTAAATGGTTCCAGACTTTCATAAATTTCTAAAATAATTTCTACAACAAAATAATACGATAATAATTATGATTATATATATAACTGATATGAAAGGGTTTGATTACGATGATTGAAAAGAATATCAATTATCAGAACAAAGTGTGGGTATTCATGGCATTTCAGCACCCTTCCCGTTCTAGCCTTTGTAATAGTTGAACTCCTTCATATCCGCTGGTCCCTTCACAGAGAACTCGTCCCAGGATCCATCGAACATGGCGACATCCTTTTTGCCAGCCAAGTAGGCTGCAAATGCCGCCATGCAGGCAGTAACGCCGACGTTGCAGGTCGTTGTTAGGGGTTGCGTAAGATCGAAACCCTTAGAGGAAAAGAGACTCTGTATTTCCGCGGGAGATTTGAACTGTGTAGATCCATTCTCTAGGAATTCCGTGAAAGGTAGGTAGACGGCAGAGTTGATAGTCCCGAGTTCCATGCCTGGTGATATGGATAAGGATATTCGCGACGAAAATGAAAGGTAACATAATAGATACAATTATAGGTAACATAATTTGTTTCATGATAGGTAACATAATATTTCGCCCTATATTATAGTATAGGCGAAATATTGAAAAAAACAATTTTTTTTAGCGACTCCAAGGAGAACTATACTTGTAAACTTTACTTAGGTTGATGTCTCAAACACAGTTAGTCACAAATTATTCTTGTCAATATTTCATTTTGGCAGTTGAAGTTCACTATCTTAGACAGTTTCATATTCATTGAAAAAATAAGACCACTTGTTTCAAATTTAGGACAGATTATTCCATTAAGTGTAATATACAAGCATCGAAATCGTCACCTTAAAATGACTTAATGTGAAATATATATTATATCCTGTACAGATGGACTCAAAGAAAATAACACACACACACACGACACATTGCCGTTATCTATGATACCCTGATACCTACTGGGTCAGAAAATGTTCGCATGAATGACACTTTGGTCATGTTGGTGGCTAGGAACACACTTTTGTATATTAAAGGGACTTAGTAACATTGTCCAAACCCTCAAAATCCAATCGGAATACTAGCAGTTCTCTCATACCTTGTTTTGTTCGTATTAACAAAAAAAAACACGAGACAGGTTTCTGTTTTTCTAATTTCCCTTTCGTTACAAAGTTATGAACGATTTAAGTTTTCAGAAAAGAAAAACTCCGGTGGAGTTTTGAAACCGTGTACAAAGTGAGTGCAGTGAGTTAGTGAATATCACTTTGCATTTTCGCTCATTACTTGGCCATGCAATGTCCATTTGACATGAAATTTTCACACAATACCCTGTGGACATATGATATAACAACAATATACATTGCATCAACCATTCATCACTTTTTGCACATGTCAACAAAGTTACTAGATCCCTTTAATTGGGCCCGAGCCAGTCGGTCTGATCGAACCCACCTGGCCAAAGACCTGGTTCTGAGCCATCGAACCACTGTGGGATTCGGGAGTCTAGCACTTGAGTCTTTCCGGTCTGTATATCCTTGGTGAAATCTTGGAAGGTCTTCAGGAGATGAGGACGCGGTGTTGCCACGAAGGTAGCCTTTTGGGGTTCGTCCGTTACTCCAGAAGTGACCTCATACCTAGGTTGGCATGAATTAAATTGCGTTCAATTGTTTGAAGAAAACTTGACAGACAGAAATATAATCAATTGTGTAATTTTGTTTTGTTTTTTGTACAAACATTGTACTTTTCATTTGATTGAACAGACAACTTATAATTTTCAGCAAGGCTTGACATTAAAACTGGCCCAGTAGCCTTGGAAACCCAACCCAGACCAGGCCACAAACATTTGCATTTCTGAATAAAAAAACATTTAAACATAATTTGACAATGCATTTCCAGTAAAATAAACACGATTGTTATTATGGTTTAACTATAGTGTTGACGGTTTAGGTGCATGGAAATGATTGAATTTGTATAACTCTTAAAAGTGGAATATGCAGTTTTAGATTATTATAAACAATTAATTGAAAAGCACACAATTTTGTGTCCAACTCTGCTATACAGGTTGGCCCCAAAAGACACACATACAATCCGGAACGGGGTACTTCCCATAACAAAGAAAAACAATTAATAGTTCCCATCTTTACAAAGAAAATGATACCAAGAACAGCTGCAATTTTAGTCGAAAAGTTTTTGTTTTAGGGCGTCTTTATAGTGACACCATGACAGCTTCCAATTTTTGTCAATTTCTACAAAGTCGTTGCTTGAAAAATCACCCTTTCCGCCTATGATCAAAATGTGATCAATACGTAAACCTTTGTTAATATTCATTCAACTGTTGAACCAAGGTCGACCGAGCGAAGGGGCATGGTAGGGATTTAGCAGGGGCAACATTGCCGGGGGTTCGTTTAATGGGCACCCCCAACCGTCCAACGTGTCCTTTTTGGGAACTCGATCGTGCATTGACAGTTTTTTTGATACTCTGAATTAACTTTGTAACGGGCAAGGACAGAGAGGGGGGTTGAGAGGTGGGGTTGGAATTTTTTTTCCTGAGGGTATAATTTTTCTTTGTAAAAGATTATCTATCCTGTGAAAGGAGTCATTGGCCTGTATTCACAAAGGAGGTTTGTACAAACCCCGGTTCAAACCGCGGTTTACATCTACGGAATGCCAATTGTAAACTGATGGAGAGAGAATGTAAATTCCTTACTTGTTAACAATGTTGATGGTACACATTCTCTCTCCATCAGTTTACAATTGGCATTCCATAGATGTAAACCGCGGTTTGAACCGGGGTTTGTACAAACCTCCTTTGTGAATACGGGCCATTATGTTTCTATACTATCATCTGATCATGGGAAATATCCCGTTCCGTTTTTTTTTATGGGCCACCCTGTATGGTTACGTACCCTTCCTTTGTCCATGCCTTCAACCCTCCATCCAGAACAGACACCTTGTCGTGTCCAAAGTAGCGGAACATCCACCAGACCCTCCCCACGGTCTTCACCTTGAAGTGTGGGTCATTATCGTAGATCACTACATGGGTCTCATTCCTGATGCCAAGCCTGGATAGATAAACAAAAAAACAGTTATGAATATTTCATGTAGGTATACCAATTACCTATATTGCCAAACAAATTTGACCCATTCAATGACTGTTTGAATTTGCCATTACACGCATTCGTCACTGCATGACAGCGGCGTCAGCACCGGTTGTGGGTTGGGGTAGGGGGAGGGGGGGGGGGGGGGGTATGTTGGAACGTGCCCCCGGGGAATTTGATATGAACAATAAAACAAAATATAATGCGAAGTCCTTTACAAACTAAATAAATACATGTACACATAATATAGATTGGCTGGGTCCCCTCATAATGTGACATAAACGATACAAAACGCATAAGGGGCAAATCTGTGAGTAAAGCAACATTATACATAAGGCAAGTAAGGAGTGCCCCCTAATCAGTCCGACCACGCTACGCCACTGATGAGTGACACATGTGCGAGGTTGGATCGTGGCGGATGGTGGCGAAAGTTTGCGGTCCCAGACGTAAATAATCATAATTTATTGAACAATTAGTCTGTAAAAAGCAAATAACCGACCTAACCGTCTCACCTTGCTACGTAGTCACTGAAGACATCAGCAGAAGGAACTGTGTAGTTGAAGGGAGTCCCCTTGTCCCTACACTCCTGGATGGCGAAGTGAAGACTTCCGGGAATATGGCTCTTTCCGTAGATCTCCGCTCCTGATGGCGTCGAATACGGATTGATGGTCACTTCAAGGACGCGCAGTGCTGGATCATCATTAGCATTCTTCGCTTGCCCCAGCTTTTCTGCCAGCCAAGTTGTGCTTACAAGTGGTTGAACTTCGATCGACATGATTGTCTGTTTATGATTCCTGAATTAGCTGGTGAAGGAAACAAATACATGAATTTGACACAGAAGGAGGAACATAATATGTATGTTTCATTATTACGTTGTGATGTGAGCAAAAGACTCTTTCTAGCTATTTAAGAATCCCCATGGACTCGATACAGGGCCAAACATATTTCCTCAGGCAATGTGTTAAGAAAGAAGGGGTTCGTTAATTTTGATGATTTCTTTGTTTTGACGCTAGACCTGATATCCAAGATATTTAGACTTGTACAATTTGTTTTAATTTGATAACTCTTTCTTCGAGAAAATGTTACTCATTATGTAAGACCTTAAAAACATATATAAAAAAAAAACTCGCATATCCCCAGATATATAAATATTGTTTAAATAAGAGATCATAATAAAGATACTTTATTGTTCTTTGGATATAGTGATATAGTAAATACAGATGTAATTAAATTAAATTGACAATAAAAAACATCAGCCTTTATGTGTGTGTGTGTATTTACGAAAATCAATTTGTATGTGGTACATTTTACATTTTTACTTTTCAATTCTATATTACGCGTGCAATTAACCGTTTTTATTTGCAATAGTCTTTGATTTATACATTTTACATTTTAGATCATGCTCATTAACGGTGTATAATTGTATAACGTTAGGTAATTACGTACCCATGTCTAAGGATTTTTTGTAAAAAATGGACCCATGTCTAAGGACTTTTTGTGAAAAATTAGACCCAGGTCTAAGGATTTCGAACTTTAAATATTACATTTTAGCTGTAATACAATGGGCAATAATTTTGCAGTTTCTTGATTTTAGCAACTTCACAGCGGAAAAGTGCCATTTGTTTCATATTATTGTATGGGTATTCGTTTTATTACTTATGATATGGCGTTATGAAGGGTAATATATAAACACCCGAGGTTGTGAAATATATGCGAGCGAGCGGAGCGAGCTTGAAAATTTTAGCAATTTCACAGCGGAAAATTGCCATTTGTTTCATTATAATTGTATGGGTATATTCGTTTTATTACTTATGATATGGCGTTATGAAGGGTAATATATAAACACCCGAGGTTGTGAAATATATGCGAGCGAACGGAGCGAGCTTGAAAATTTTAGCGATTTCACAGCGGAAAATTGCCATTTGGTTCAATATAATTGTATGGGTATATTCGTTTTATTATACTTATGATATGGCGTTATGAAGGGTATATAAACACCCGAGGTTGTGAAATATATGCGAGCGAGCGGAGCGAGCTTGAAAATTTTAGCGATTTCACAGCGGAAAATTGCCAATTGGTTCAATATTGTATGGGTATACTCGTTTTATTGTCGTTATTAAAGGTAATATATAAACACCCGAGGTTGTTAAAATACGTATGCGAGCGAGCGGAGCGAGCTTGAAATTTTTAGCAATTTTACAGCGGGAAATTGCCATTTGTTTCAATATAATTGTATGGGTATATTTGTTTTATTATACTTTATGGCGTTATGAAGGGTATATAAACACCCGAGGTTGTGAAATATATGCGAGCGAGCGGAGCGAGCTTGAAAATTTTAGCGATTTCACAGCGGAAAATTGCCAATTGGTTCAATATTGTATGGGTATACTCGTTTTATTGTCGTTATTAAAGGTAATATATAAACACCTGAGGTTGTTAAGGCGTATGCGAGCGAGCGGAGCGAGCTTGACATTTTTCGCAATTTCACAGCGGGAAATTGCCATTTGTTTCAATATAATTGTATGGGTATATTCGTCTTATTACTTATGATATGGCGTTATGAAGGGTAATATATTATAAGCATCCGAGGTTGTTAAATGTTACGTATGCAAGCGAGCGGAGCGAGCTTGAAATTTTTAGCAATTTCACAGCGGAAAATCCCAAAATCCCGGAGAAAATGAGGGAGAAAAGAGAGGAAATTAATAAATGAAAAAAAAGGACCCATGTCTCAGGTTTTTTTTTGCAAAATGGGACTCATGTCTAAGGATTTTTTTTATCAAAAGGGGACTAGATAAGAGACAAACGGCCACTGTTAGTCTGGAACACGCCTGGTCTTGTCCTTCAGTCTTCATCTATTCTTCTGTACATTATTGAACTTTTTAAGCGCTCGCGCGCTGGCGCATTTTACGTCTGGGGTACTAACAAAAAACGATTCTGAAGTTTATGAAGCGCTTTTTCGCGCACTTCGCGCTACTAATATAAGTGATCGTGACGTACTGTATACGTGTAGGCTATACAGTTATAATTCCAGTTAAAAAAAACACTAATTTCTCATGCATTATGCTTTCTTTTTTCTTTTTCTTCTTCTTCCTACTTTCTTTTTTTTAATTCGTTTTTTTTTTCTCAGGGGGGATGATTTGTACAGGCATCCCCCCCCTCCTTCAAGAGCGGGGGGGGGGGGGGGGGTGCATCCCCCCATCCCCCCCCGGGATTTACGCCCCTGATCTATGTAAACAAAACAACAAAACAAGAAACAGCCGCGGCACGTGTGTCCTTTAGCAAGACTCTTTATCCACATTTGCTGCTCTCAACCCAGGTGTAGTAAATGGGTACAATTATTGGCAGGAATTTATTCCTTGAAATGCCTGAGCGCTTGAATACTAAGGCTGCTCGGCTAAAGCCAATGTTATAATGCTCCGAGCGCTTTGAGACTTAACTGTAATAAAGCGCTAATAGATATACAAATGGACAATTATTATTTATTATTATTGAAAAAACAACATCAAGGTTCAACAACAAGTTTCAACAATTTAAGAATATTCCTCTAAACACAACCTTGTATAAACCGCTAACACTTATAACAGTTTGATTTGAAATTGCGACCATCGTGACATAATGCGAACTAGTATATATATCGAAAACAAACGGAACATGCCACTTTGAAAACTTGTCTGGATGAGCTTTCCTTGATCTTGACCGACAATTCAGTCTCTATTTCCGACGGTTGTTTCACTTACTTTTATTTATTTTTCATTTATTCAATCTTCTTTAAAAACACAGGGTAGCCCCATTCAGTGCCATAAAGGCCTGCTTTACAAGAGGGCCCTGTATCCAGCTTGCCTGTATCAGATAGAAATTACAACGTTTACATTAAAAACACAACATAAAGATATAAATAAATACAACACATAAATACATAAATACAATAAAAAACAATTCAAAACTTGGCAATTAAAACAAAGTTACACCGGGGGTATGACAAAATAAAAATGCCAACTTAGGAGTATAAACAAATCAAATTGCGATAGTTATTGCGATATCATATAATGGACTGGTGTTGCCGAAGGCGTTTTTTAAATAGCCTATGCTTAATGTGGGAGATATTTGGACATACAGTACATAGGTAGTGCGTTATAAAGTTTACTTGCAACATACGAGAAGGAGCGTTTTCTATATTCAGTTCTAGGTTTGGGCAAATATAATTGGCTAGAAATGGTATAACAAGTACAATATGCTACATTACGCCTAGATACTAAATTACAAAGGTATTACCGATTTATGTCATCGAGACAAAATTGCAACATGGGAATTTTCTTCGGAATTCTGTTCAGGAAACTCCCCTGAACAACATAATAAAAGTCCTAATAAATCGAAGCGAGGGAAAGTGGTTTAATTTGCATTATAAGATAATGAGCTAATTTGCATATTTCTGAAATGTTGTCATGGGTCATTTTCTATCTAGGAATAGTACAATATTGATCAAAAACGATTATTCTCTGGTAATTTAGGGCAAGGAATCCATTAACGGTGCTCATTTGCATGTGCCGTATGGGAAACGCCCTAAAAGCCAATATGGCTGCGCCTAATTTGCATATTTATGAATATTATTGGTTTTCAGTGGTTACAGCCTATAATAAGCAATAATTCCCGATTATTATTTTTCATTGATGTTCTAAATATGTAGTGAAAATATTTTAGAAAAGTGGCCACCTTGGTAACCTTTATCAAATAATTTGCATAATTGGGTTATTTACCTAATTTGCATATTCCCACAAATGGAGTATATTGGGAACCCGGTGTGGTGCTAAATTCGTGACCTGCGAAATCCGTACCCAGTAGCAAATGCGCATGCGCTTAGACATTTGGAGGTGTGTCTTGCGAAAATCGTGACCATTATTACGCCGCAATTTCATGCTAATAACAAATTGACACATGTTTTATCAAATTTGTAAATGGCGTGAATAGATTTTTCTTAATCCACCGTCGGGTTTTGACAAGGAGCCTCAAGGAGACATTTTGCATGCTTTATTACAAATGGCATGAATGGGAACGAATTTCGCAGGCAATTTTCCCACAGGTGCGCATGCGCATTTGCGACTGCGTACGGATTTCGCAGTGCGTACGGATTTAGCGTGACACTGGAAAGTAAGAATAAAAAGTGAAACCACTTTTCCAAGGTTTTGGGGAGCAGCAAGTCCATTTTTAATACTTATTTCCATATAGCACAATGGCAACCTTCTTAAATCCAAGATGGCTGCTCCCCAAATCACACATGTAATGATACACGACTTCATTATTTTGGTTATAATTATTTGAAAGATATTATAATTTTTGGACTCTGAATTATTGGAATTAGCAATTAGAATACTTTAATTTTAATGTAGTTGGTTGCTAACAGTAAACAATTATACTCTCATAAAATAAATGCCGTTAAAGTGGCAAATAGCATTATCTCCTTTAAAATGCCAAAGGAGGCCATCTTGGATTCATGCGGGTTGCCAAGGTGATACGTCGAATTAGGTATCATAAATGGATTTCCTGCCCCCAAAACCTTGGAAAAGTGGTATTTCTCGTCTTTTTTACCTTCTGGGTTTACAATATTCACAATTTTACCTGATTTACGGGAATATGCAAATTGTGTAAATAATTGAATTATGCTAATTTGCTAGAGGTTGCCAAGGCGGTAAACAAGCTGAAGTATCTTCAGTACACATTTAGAACATGATTGTACCCTGAAAACCCTGTAAATATTGCTTATTAGAGGCTGTAGCCACTGAAAACCAATAATATTCATAAATATGCAAATTAGGAGCAGTTATCTTGGATTTCAGGGTTTCGCCCATATGGCACTTGCAAACGAGCACCGGAAATGGATTCCTTGCCCCTAAATACCTTAGAATATTTGTTTGAATTACTAGTGTACTATTCCTAGATAGAAAATGACCCCTGACCTTATTTCACAATTATGCAAATTAGCTAATTATCTTATAATGCAAATTAAACCACTTTCCCCAGCTTCGATTTCTTAGGACTTTTTGTATGTTGTTCAGTAGCCTTTAGTCAAGGCTCTATATGGCTTGGAGATTCTATATGCGATCGCGAGCTAACTAGCTGTGAGAGAGCTAGATACTATTAAACTGGCTCCATATATAGCCTTTAATCACTCGATTCGGAGTAATTTATTAATGAGCAAATTCATGAGAGAAATCATCAACCAATCAGATCGCTAGATGTGGATACCGTCCGCCTTAATCGGTGGCGTGTTCCGGGCGTGTTCCATCGTGTATTAAGGGGTTTATTTAGTATCAGACATTAATAGTATCATAACTATCATAATGATAAAATATGAGATACATTACAATAAACACTAAATCATAGAAATACCTTTTTGCATCCATATCAAATCTCAACTCTTTATTTTAAAAGAAAACAACATATTTTGTAATGACGTACAGTACCCTATAAATAATGGACGCGTCCGCATGAGCACTGCAGAGCGGTGTTCAGTGCATACAGCCTACGCTAGTCTTACGCGGAGACCCTATAACAACCACTACTCTATGCCACTAACAGTGTATTGTGCAAGGTTGCGCGTTTGGTTTTACAAGGCAGCTTCCAAACGAAGACTAACACTGACAAACAGCTGATCAACCTGGTCTGTGGCATATGAATATGGGCTTCGTAGCTTTTCTACGAAGATTTTCTATGTAAATAAAAGAAAATAAAACTTTTCACGTTCATGACTGACGATAGGCTTCGCGCTGCGCGCTCAAATTCGGCATAATCGCGGTTAGTACACTGCCGGTAGAACCTGCCAGACAGCACGATGCCTATCGGATAGGCTAGTTGTTCAGGGGAGTTTCCTGAACGAAATTTCGAAGAAAAATCCCATGTTGCAATTTTTCCGAGGTTACCCCCTAATATTTGCTAGATTGACTGGACTATTATTAAAAAAACCTTTTTGATTACATTATGTTTCGTATCTAAGATAGTGTATAGTCCAACACGAGCGCAGTAAAATGCCTAATTAGTAGCATTGATGCAAAAATAGGGAGTTCAAAGTAAGAAATGGCCACATCTGCGTTACTGAGTGGCCCATTTGTATTACGCAGCTAAAATCTAACAGGATCCCACCAACACGTTCCAGTACAAACACTTGTATTACCGACTCGGTATGGGGTGGTAGTATGACGTCATGATATTAAAGGAAACCCCATAAAGAGTCGGTTATTTCTGACAAACCTTCATCAAGCATTACCGTCATCGATATCAGCTATAGGGCTCCTCCCGAATTGACCCGAGTATTAATTGTAGATACATTGCTTAATCATTTTTAGTGTGACCAAATCGTACTCGATGAGAACACCACTCCCAAACTATACTTCAAGCTAGTGTTGATTTGAGTAACTACGTTATATTAAAGTTGAGTGTTGATTTTTATGATATGGCTAAATAAAACAAAGAAAACGACTCAATATAGAAACAAAAATGTATATTAAAGGGACTTAGTAACATTTTCCAAATCCTCAAATCCAATTCAATTGGAATTCTAGCGTGAAGCTGAGCAGGTAGAAAAAAGTAATAGACAAAATAATATTAAAAATATGACAAAAATGTACATCAAATAGTCAACAGATATGTGATGTTTACATTATTATAGATCAACCAAAGTCTTTAAATTTTTAAATTTAGTCACCCTTTAACAATAAAAGCATGGGACAGGTTTCGATTTTTCAAATTTCCCTTTCGTTTAACAGATAATTACGATTGAAGTGTTCAGATGTTAAATTATCCACTGGACCGCGAAAACCGTGTACAAAGTGAGTGCAATGAGTGAGTGAATATCACTTTGCATTTCTGCTCATTACTCGGCCATATAACGTCCATTTAATAAGGTGCTTAATCTAGAGATTCTGTATACATTGAGAATACTTCATATTGAATATCTGAATTGTAATAACCTGAACATTCACAAATATGACTATTATAGGATTATGTGTATTATGAAGAATACATGTATACACAGATTGCATATTAGTACTATTTTAATCTGAAAATGTAGAAGTAGGCTACACATTATTGATATATTATGCCCAGTGTCAGTTTTTAACAGAATAAAAAGAAAAGTTTGGTTGAGGAATGTATGACTCCCGAGGGTTTATTTGGCAAGCTCAGTGAAACTAAATATTTGCTGTGATCTAGTTCGGAGGAGATAATTATGTAAATACCAAGTGGATGTTGACCCCCCCCCCCCCCCCCCAACATACTTGTGTATGTGCACGTACACACACACACACACACACACACACATACATATATACCTCGCACAAAAAGTTCCGCAATCGAGGTTTGCACATTAATAACTTTTTTATTACGCTATTACCATTCATAAATTTGGTATCATTGGAAAGCGTAAATCCTCCTCTTTACATTGATATAACATTTCCTATGAGTATTTCATCATGGAATGTGCATTACATCCAAACGTAGGGCAAAGTCAAAAGTGAAATGTTGCAAAATGCACTGATTTTGTCAACAGAGTGCCTACCTTGGCATGAATGGGGGTGAGGTGGTCATGCATTCAAGCCACGTTTTAATCTTCAAACAAAAGGAAGGCACACTGTTGACAAAATCAGTGCATTTTGCAACATTTCATTTTTTACTTTGCCCTACATTCGGATGTAATGCACATTCCATGATACAATATCCATAGCAAATGTTATATCAATGTAAAGAGGGGGATTCACGCTTTCCAATGATACCAAATTTATGAATGATAATAACGTAATGGGCATTCAAGCCACATTTTAATCTTCAAATAAAAGGAAGGCCCTTTGTTGACAGAATCAGTGCATTTTGCAACATTTCACTTTTGACTTTGCCCTACATTTGGATGCAATGCACATTCCATGATGAAATACTCATATCAAATGTTATATCAATGTAAAGGGGGGAATTCACGCTTTCCAATGATACCAAATTTATCAATGGTAATAACCTAATAGAAAAGTTATTAATGCGCAAACCTCGATTGCGGAACTTTTTGTGCGGAGTATAGACATACCTTCTAGCTTCTACCAATAATCTTAATATACATGTATGTTGTATGTAGTTTTGACCTTAGCATTATTTACATGAAAATCAATTATGAGGGGAACTGACTAGAAAAAAATGCATTAATACATTGCATTACAGAATGCATTGAAAATGATGCACTTTGTCTACATACTATGTGAATGTAGACTATTAACTTGAAATTTTCACACAACACCCAGTGGTCATAATCATATAACTTATGAGACAACAACAAACTTTTTTTCACGATCATGTCAACACAGTTACTAGATCCCTTTATTGCGTATTAAATCGACATATCTCAGTAAAGATGTTGTATAAAATAGGGAAATGAAAAGTCTTACCTAAAATATTGGAAAGGGAAGCAACTTGATATTTGACTGGCGTCACACTAGCAGCTACGTGTAGAATTGAAAAGGCCAACTGCAATCTCTATGAATAGGAAAACTACATTAAATTACAGGGGTGTGGTGAAAAATGTGGTGGTGTATAGAAACATGTGGCAAATGTGATGTATGATTATGTGACCTCATAGTATTATTAGCACAAAATAAACATGAACAAGTAGGACATTATTATTCAAATTGCTTCACATTTTGTATATATATGACAAACAACAACAACATTTCACATCAGGTTTTAAAAACTACCTCTCTACAGCATTGATGCATGAATGATGTTATCACGAACATGACGACAGGCACGTCCAGCCATGCACACCACTTAACATTTAACAAATAATGATCTGTGGAACAAGAGTAGTGCGGTTGTTTTTAGGTTCAACCAGAGAGGTATGGCGCCCTGAAGGGACATCGCGAATCGCGAACTTATATATGTATACAATATATGTATCTATCAGGCTAAAGTCCATATTGGTAAAAGCCCAGCTCATAACATGATGCTTGCAATGTGCACTTAATAATCTTCCAATTTCTAAACAGCTACATTCAAAAGCTTTGCCCCCCCCTAGCTCAGCCATAAAAAACCCGGGCACGCTGCTGGGTTTTCGCTTCGCTCCCTTGCCAGAGATGGTCAAAATGACGAATCATCCCCCCAATGGCGAGAAGAAATCGACGCCCTTGATACATTGTATCAACCACTCACCAATTTTTGCACATGTCAACAAAGTTACTAGACCTCTTTAACTCAAACAGGCTACATTATTATTTGGGGATAGGAATATACATCAACACAATCGATACGACAAGGTTCAGTAATGTAAGACTATCCCTCTAAATACTGTATCGGGTAAAAATGTAAGTGGACAAATTGTAAGAGGAAAACTAATTCAGAGGTAAAACTTTCAAATTGTATACCACACCCAAATGATACTTTACCCAAACTAGTGTTGAGTTAGTCATCAGTATTATATTAATCTTGTTCAGGGCGGATCTAGCTTTTTGCTAAGGGGGGGGGGGGGGGGGTTGACCCAATGACGATGAGGGGGGGGGGGGGTTTAGAGGAGAATCGTCCACGAGCCGCGAAGCGGCGCTTTTTTTTTGCTATTTTGAACCCCCGTAAGTGATTTTTGCACTTTTTTTTCACTTTCGTCCACGAGCCGCGAAGCGGCGAATTTTTGTAGCTATTTTGAACCCCCGCAGCATGCGTCGGTAAATTTACAGGCATGCGTCGGTAAATTTAGCCATTTAGCCATTACTGGGAAAAAGTTTGATTTTCACATTTGTTTGCGCCCATTTTATAAAACAAATGCTGCACAGGCATATTTCGTGGATCGGTAAGAATTGGATGCACTCTTTTAACTTTGGAATGGTCTAAAACCCACTCGCTGCGCTCGTGGGTTTAAACCATTCCAAAGTTAAACTCGTGCATGCAATTATTACCGATCCACTCATGCCTATGCATCATTTGTATACTAAATAATATAGTACATTGTACAGCATTTATAGAGCGCCATGTAATGTATCTATACCCAAACAAAAAGTAAGTCCCCCCTAATCAAAATAGCGTAACTTTTTAACGAAAAGGTTTTGACTGTGTGTGTGTCGAAGGGGGTCACCACATTTATAATCTTATTCGTCATCATGGTTATCGTGATCATAATAATCATCTCCAAGAATATGGCAATCTTCATTTTTATCATCATAATCGTCGTTATCATTATTATCATCATCATCAGCAGCAGCAGCAGCATCATCATAATCACCTTCGTCATCATCATCATCATCATCATCAACAGCAGCAGCAGCAGCAGCAGCAACATAACCAGTTTCATGATATCATCCCTATCATCAGATGTCATTATTCATTATCGTAATCCCTCTCTCTCTAAAATAAAGCATTATCACACTCAATTTGCATTGCCATTATCATCATCTTCATCATTGGCATAACCATCATCATCTTCATCATTGGCATTGCCATCATCATCATCATCTTCATCGTTAGCATTACCATCATCATTATTATCAGCTTCTTCATTGGCATTCGCTCAAACAAAAAAAACATGTTCATCATCACCATCATCTTCATC
The DNA here is from genome assembly GCA_037951105.1 of Echinarachnius parma. Lineage (NCBI taxonomy): Eukaryota > Metazoa > Echinodermata > Echinoidea > Clypeasteroida > Echinarachniidae > Echinarachnius > Echinarachnius parma. The sequence continues at coordinate 76,402 of JBAMJV010003147.1, forward strand.
ATCATGGAATCATTATTAAAATATCTATCTCTCTCTAAAAAAACATCTTCATCATTACAATCATCATGTCCTCCATCGTATGTATCGTCGTCGTCGTCATCATCATTTTCATCATCATCATCATCACCATCGTCGTCATCATCATCATCATCATCATCATCATCATCACAGGGCACCGTTGTAAATAGTTTTTTTAACTGAACGACCTACCCTGTATTTTTAAAGAGGACAAGAATAATAAATAAATCATCATATAACCATTCTCACCATCATATCCTCCAGAAAGATAATAATTATTATCACCGCCTCCATTATCATCACCATCCGCATTATCACCATCGTCATCATCATCATTACTATCATCATCGCCAGTATCATGATGTTATCAACAACATCAATATATGGCAGGGGTAACTGCAATCACTCTTTCAAAAAATAAGACAACATTAACGGTTCCAAATAATCTTTAGCATTTAATAATTTTTCCGACAAAGCAAGCTACGAAAGTGTGTATACAGTTCCACAGTCATGTACACAGGGCAGTTCTATCAGTCTTTAATGCGACAGCTCGTCAAAATGAAACATATCATTTATTTCTTCCATTTTTACTCGTTTTTCAAACTGATGTTCCTGAATATTTAATTTTCTTAAATCCTGGCGTTACATGTCATAAGGAGAAGAACACTTTTTTGTCCAATGTTCATATGGGTAGACTATTGTGTATAATGAAATATGCCATACAAAAACAAACAGGTGTGCACCCTAATTTTTACCAGGATCAGAAGAATGTGTTTAATCAAAATCACAACATGCATCGGCAAACAAGATATCAAGAATAATTCCTCGTAATACATGTACGTTAATGTCTAATCAAATTAATGTAGTATTTTTTATAGTCTAATGAAATACAAACAAAGAAATTAAAACTCAAACACTTTATTTACAATAAACCACAAGTAGTAAAAATATTGCTATTTATTCGCCAAACATATCAAACATTTGTCTAGTAGGTTAGTTTGTAACAATACCTATTAATTATGATTGATAATTTGGGTTTTTGTTATATTCTCGCAAGAAATTACAAGCCAAAAAGTTGGTTTCGTACGAATTACAACGGGATATGGAGCAAGCTGACAAATCAAAAGCTGTAAATCGCACTTTTATTTTGCAATCAGCATGATATGCAAAATGCACAGGCAAACAATAAAAGTGCAGCTTTTCTATTATACCTTGCACCACATTCCGGTGTGCTGCATCTAATTGCTGTTTAATAACAGAAGAGGTTGTAAACTAAACAAAATTATGTTTATTTCGACACGAGGCAATCGATTATGATCAGTGGTTTAGGGGGGGGGGGGGTGTGGGGGAAGGGGCACCTTATATAATTGTTTGCTACAGCGTACCCAGGATTTTGTTAAGGGGGGGGGGGGTTATTTTGCAAAAAATTCCAAGCCGAGACCAAGTACCTTCAGAATTTTCGAGACCGAGACCAAGTACCTTCAAAGTTGAAAACCTCTCTCAGTGGGGGGGGGGGGGGGGGGGGGGGGGGGGGGGGGGGGGGGGGGGGGGGGGTGTCCATAGAAATTTTTTGAAGCCGAGACCAAGTACTTTCAAAATTTTTCGAGCCCGAGACCCTTCAACAAAATTTGGGGCCGAGACCAGGGTTTAGCCGGTCGAGACCAGGTTTTAGTCGGTCGAGACCAGGTTTTAGTCGGTCGAGAACTCGAGAAAATTTGAAAAGGAGGGGTTCAAACCCCCCAAAACAGCCATTTTTTGGTCAAGGGGGGGGGGGGGGGGGGTTTGAACCCCCTAAACCCCCCACATGGGTACGCCTATGATTGTTTGTAAATGTTCCCCTTGTGTTTTTTCCTAATTATTGGGGGCCCCCGAGCAACCGTACAGCAATACACCACTGATTATCATGATGACGATATCTCTATAAATGTTATCACAATGATGCAGTATTAGAAGCGTGTTTAAACTATTGCTATTAATTATTTTGTTTGTTAATAACATCAGCCTGATGTCTGAGTATTACGTGTCCAGTTTGATACATGCCTTTACTTTATGATACAAGTGGTCAAAGAAGAAAAACTTATACTTATAGTTTTATCTTTTATTTTTTTTTCTTCTTTTTCTTACTTTTTTCTTTTTTTTTCTGCAAAGAATAGAGAAATCTAAATTCCTCTCCGAAAAAATATGTATGTGATTAACATTTACAGCTTATCTTTGTCAAAAACTAATCGCTACATTTTTAAAACCGGCGATCGATTGTCATTCTTCTTGTGACCTTAGCTGCGCTCTATTAAATTTTAAGACGAAAGGAATTCAAACAAAAGCCAAAATGATTAATGTTTTAAAAACATTGCTAAAAAAAAGAAAAAAATTAGCTAAGCCGGATATTAGTCAATGACTAAACATTGTTTAATATATAATTTATATACATTTAAGCTATAGATCTAGAATGTATTTTTTTTGTATGTCCAAAGGATGTTCAAACGGTATTCTTATGACAGGAACAGTTCTTCAGTAGAAATTGATTTTCATTCTTTGGGATTAAGAGAATATTACACAATAATCTGGCAGAATCCCATCGGCTTCAGGTCAAAATGATCACAATTCGTGTCGTAAATGGTACTTTCCTCACCGTAACGTCCGTTTATGACTTCCGCGGCACAGTTGCCCCACGTACCGCCATTTGGTTGTTTTTGCCCGCCACCCTCGCTGCCAGGGTTCCAATCTGTGTACAAATAAAAAGAGAAAATACAGGAAGACACACAGTGAAATAAAATAGGTACAATGAGATGATGTGGCGGGGTCGGGGGGAGGGCGGTAGCGGGGTAGTGATCATTTCGCAAGAATATCACCGCTGCCTCTCTAAAACATAGCATATACAATTTGTGACATATTTGACCGATAATGAATGGGTTTTCCAGATAACGGGCTGAATAGATTTGACATGTGCAAAAAACACGAAGGGTTGATCAAATGTATATTTCTGCAATATGATAATGTCCACTGAGTCATGTGTTAAGTAAAGTTATGATCTAAGTAAGTTATGATGTTTCAAACAATGTTGATAGATTCCTGTAAAAACTATTGATGATTATTTTGCACTCACTCAGTTGCTCGATGACATCGATCCCACTGCCGTCTCGGTCACACACCCAAGCCCCCTCCATTTCAATATCGTTGCAGTTTATCCAGGCAAATGGCGAGTCAGAACTGTCGATCGACCAAATCGATCTCAAGTCGTTCATTTCGTCCAGGTTATTAATGAAAAGGAGAGATGGCTGTGCCTCCATGACCTCGGCTCCATTTGTGATAACTATGACGTCATCACCATTCGTGATTGGAGAGAGATTGGCGCAGTACTCTTTCGCAAAGGTCCAAGTAGTGCGGCCTGATATGTAGTGATAACACTTCCCCGCGCTACATCTCCATTCTAGGAAGGGAATGGAAAAGCGTGATTCAGGGGTTGCATTAAATACAAAGATTAAAGTTAAAGTTAAATGTTAACTAAAAAAACAACGACCGGTTTATTATTATTTCATATACATGCATATATCTAGATAAGAAGTGTCTGTAACTGTTTGTTTGTTTGTTTTATTTTATTTAAACACGGTAAAAAGCCCTCGATCAGCCAAACAGGCTGTTTTTCAGAGAGGCCGTGATACAAAGTAATACAAATAATGTAAACAGTAACAATACAATAACACGAAAACTATCTAACCAAAACTACAACTATCTAATCAAAACTACAACTACACAAAAACAATAAACTATAAAAGAGCTAAACAAATAAAATAATTAAACGGTAACTATCAATATATTGTAAATTGCAAATAAACATTATAAATGTGAAATTAAACTTAAATCAACAGTCGAACATACAAATGGTTTTTGCTTAACTAAGCAAAAATATTATCGATTTCATTTTCAAAAGCTATTAAATTATCCAATAATCTTACATGTTCGGGTAAACTATTAAACAATTGAGCACTTGAGTAGAGACATCCATTCTTCATATAATTAGTTTTGGGTTTACATAACTTCACAATTCTACGGGAATTACGAAGATTGTGTGAGTCTTCTTTAAATATTATTTGATCACATAAAAACCTAGGTAACATTTCATGAATCAATTTAAATATAAGCACGGCAGCATGTTTTTTCCATCGTAAGTCTGCCGGTTTAACATTTGTTAGTCTGTATACTTCTTGACTACTGAAGCGGTTATCGACCAGCAGAACCGAACGGAGAGCTCGCTTCTGCATGACACTTGTCTGACGTAATAATGTCTTGCCAGCGTTTCTCCAAATAATGGAACAATAATCTAAGTGTGGTTGGATAAGTCCTTTGTATAAGAAAAGGGCAGTCTCCTGTGAAATAAATGGCCTTATTCTTTTAAAACAGTACAAAGCGGATGCAAGTTTACTTTTAACATTTTCCACTTGATTATTCCAAGACAATGTATTATTCAAAATAACACCCAGGTATTTACATGAATCTGTTTGTTTAATAAGCAAACTATTAATTCGAACCTGAATATTAAACAAGTGTTTTTTACGCATGGGAGAAACAATCATAAATTCGCATTTCTTTTCATTCAATAACAATCCATTGCATTTAAGCCAATTTGAAATGGCACTTAAATCTTCATTTAAGCATTTTTCAAGTTCACGAGGACCTGCCGAGGCAAAATAAAGACATGTGTCGTCTGCGTATAGCGAGACTTTGCAATGTCGAACGACCTGAGCAATATCATTTATAGTAATAATGAACAAGAGCGGACCGATAATGCTGCCTTGAGGTACACCGCAGGTCACTTGACGAGGTTCTGACAGATTACCATTTATAACCGTTACTTGTTTCCGTAGGGTTAGGTAGTCTTTAAACCAGGTTAAACTGTCAGAATCAACGCCATATTTTTGTAATTTCTGAATGATAACTGAGTGTGGTATCAAATCAAATGCCTTTTTCAAGTCCAGGGTAACTATACCAGCTGCACGTCCTTCGTCCAAGTCTTTTCGAATATTTTCTGTAATTGTCAATAGGGCAAGGCAAGTTGAAAAATTCGGACGAAATCCGAATTGGGCATCAGTTAAAAGATTATTATCGTTAAAATATTTGTATAACTGGTTAAAAACCAGCTTTTCCAACACTTTTGACAAGACTGGGAGGACAGATATTGGTCTGTAATTTAGTGGATCTGTCAGATCCCCACCTTTATAAATAGGTGAAACACGTGCTAGCTTCCATGCATCTGGTATCTTACCCTGAGCTAGAGATAAATTCAAAACATGACATAAAGGTTTAATATAATTGTGCAAAGAATCTTTTAATATACTAGTCGGCAGATTATCTAAACCAGTAGCCTTGTTTCTAGGAATAGAATCAAAGAATTTCACTATTTGTGATTCAGTAACTTGAACAAATGAAAACACACAAGGAGGGCAAGCAATATTCTCAACCGGATTACAATTTTTGTCAAAGGCCTTTTCATTCAGGCGCTTTGGAACATCAACAAATGAATCATTCATAACATTAGATATTTCTTTATAATCACGTATCTCCTTACCCTCTTGTTTGATGCATTGTAATGCATTTGACTTTTTCTTGCCTAACAATGTATCAATAAGTTTCCAAATTTCAGAGGGATTACCTTTATTTTTCAGAATGTTTTCAGTAACATATTTTCTTTTACATTTACGTATCAATGAAGTTACACGATTTCTATTTTGTTTGTAAGTTTCCCAATCCTCTGACAATTTAGTTGTAAGTGCTTTCTTTTTACTCCTATCTCTATCAAACATCAACGTTTTTATGTCAGCGTTCATCCACGGTGCAGATTTTTGCTTCACCCGTCTACGTTTCATAGGGGCAAATTTATCCAATTTGTTTACAATTTTGGATACCAACTTTTCATACGCCTTATTAATATTAGTTTCAAGTATGACGCTATCCCAAGACTCATTGCGTAACTCATTACAAAATTCCGTGAGGTTCATTTGTTTAAAGTTACGAGAATTAACATATTTGTGTTTAGAGGGGGGAGTTTTCACTCGGCCAACAGACGCCACAATCATATAATGGTCACTTAAAGTAATTGGAGCCACGTCACAAAACTGAACGTTATCGTGATTCGATGAATATAATACATCAATTGTTGTGGCAGATACTTGCGTAATTCTCGTATGCTTTAGTACAAATTGTTTCAGGCCGTAATCATTTACAATACTTAATAGCGTCTTAGTCTGAGTGGAAGCAACAGATTTTGTTATATCGCAATTCAAATCACCAATAACAATATAATCGAATGACTTTGAATCTAAATATTGAAGTGCATTTTCAAATTCATCAAAACTGTTCATAGGCGAGTCTGGGGGTCTATACCAAACCACAACGTATAGTGGCTTTTGTCTCAAGAAATTAACTTGAACACACAACAGTTCAATATCATTAACAACTTCAGTAACAACTGAGTATTTAACTGAATCACGAACATATATGATTATTCCACCGCCACTTCTATTTCTATCCAGACGTGTTAGATTATAACCAGATATTTCAATTTCTGAATCCCGTATAGATTCACTTAATCTAGTTTCGCACAGAGTAAACACATCAAAATAATTATTGACTAAAATGTTTTCAATTTCATCAAAATTCTTTAGGAGAGAGCAAACATTCAAGTGACCTACTTTTAAACCACGATAAGAGCCTAAATTTCGAAATATCGTTTCACAATCGTCATAACGAGGAGAGTTGTTATCAGCAAGAGATGGTTGAGGTGGATTTGGTGATTTTTGTTCAATATAATAAAATGGCATCTCTGAGAGAGTGCATTTATTACATAACCAGTCAGCTTCCGAATGAAAGAAATCGGTGTTAACATCAGAGCAAGTAAGATGTATCCATTTGTTACACCTGACACAGCGTAACGCATTATGATTATTTTTGACGGGTTTAGTGCATTGAGTACATGGGTATTTCGGTGGCATGACCCATTAAGTAACTGTGAGAACGGTCACTAGGACGGACAACCTATAGTCTGTCAAGGTCATTTTCGGTTGTGATTTTTACCTTTCGGTTGTCTTTGGTGAGGGCAGTGATTTTGAAATCGTTTGTCCATGCCTTCTTGATGCTGTGATGGTTGCGGACTTTGAAGAAGAGCATCTGCCGATCGCGGCTCAGGTGCTCGTTGATGAATATGTGATGTGCGCTTTCTTGGAGTTTGCTTCTGGCTCGGTAGACCCTGTCCCGCATTGAATATCTGGTGAATTTCACCAGAAGTGGTTTTGGAAGGCGTGGTTGATCGTCGTCGTTCCCTGCGTTGGTTCTGACTGGCAGCCGATGAGACCTGTCGATGTCCCCTGGGGAGAGTTGGATGCCCAGCTTGTCCTTCGCTAGGTTGATGACGACCGTGTCTGTATCCTCGTTGGCTGACTCAGCAAGGCCGTTTATTCGGAGGCAATTACGGCGGCTGTACAGCTCCTGGTCCTTGACGTCGGTCTCGACCTTGGCCAATTTGCGTTCGAGATTAGAAACGCTTTTTTCGAGGTCATGTATCAGCTTGAGTTTTGTTTGGAAATCGTGATCGAGGGACGAGTAGACTCTCTGTGTGACGGTATCCATGATCGCCTCGGATACGGCCTTAGTGACGATTTTAATCACTTCGGGGTCACAAAGCGCTTTGACAATGCGGCTGTGAAGCTTGCTATTGAATTCTTCTTCTGATTCGGGCTGGCCAGGAGGGGAGCTAACGCTTGGCTGACCAGCGGGTATTTCAACAGCTGTGTCCGACGGGTCGTCTACGCTAGCCGTGGGCGCCCGGGCAGCTTGCCCATTACTCGTTGGCTGGTTTGAGCTGCATTCAGCTTCTTGTTCGGCCTTCTTTTTGGTTTCCCTTTTTGATCCTTTGGGCGGCATTTCTAATGTTCGATTAGATCTGTGCAACTTTTGCGAAATATATCGTCCTGAAGAGGCAAATTGCAGCAGCCGACAGAGAAATTCTGGTGCCAAAATGAATTTAAAAAGCCAAAACTTAGACGATATCTGAAGAGCAATTTTCAAACACGTCCACACGTCCACACATACACATACACGTCCACACATACACACTTTATAGCATTTAATTGCTATAAAGTGATATCATATGCCCTTTACCGTTTTTAGTTCTTAAATACATGTTCCTGGCGACGTAATCGGGTGCATTTTATGTGAAATCGATCGACCAAAGATGAAGTTGAAGTTGGCATAAGCACATTCCAGGCTCATTGGAACGAAATTGAAATAAAACATTATAAAATGTAACGAAAAAGTTTGAAAATGGACGGGCAAACCGTATGTATATATCAAATCTAATGTGGAGTATAATATGTTATAATATACCCATCAATGTGCAGTTTTGTCCAGCCCAACCTCTGGCGCAGATACACGTGTACTTGTTGACGCCATCAATACATTCCCCGTCGTGCTCGCAGGGGGTCTCCTCACAATCGTCAATATCTTACAGAAGTAAACAAAAACATGAAGTAAAACGAAGAGAAAACGAATAAGTATCACAACTTCGATTATGATATATTACAATACATTGAATTTAACAAAGAAAATCCAAATATTGACCTTTCCGCATTTACTCTAATAATAACATCTTTGAACATTTCATAAATTATGCTATTTTCGTCATACGTCATACGAAATTGCAACAAGTACTCAATATTGTCAATATCTGAAATCAACCCAATTGTAAACAGTATAACACAAAGAAATTGGCATCGAGTTATATCAAAAAGTTCGGAGGCTGATATAAGCCTAATAGGTATGAAGGTGGATTATGCCCCCTTTTTAAAAACTGTGATTCACGTCTTTCCATATTATTTCTTGGTGCAATATAAACAAAACCAGTCACTTCACTAAATAACCACTGGCAGTTATTAAGTAAAAAAAAGAGGAAATACTGGCCCTTGTTATGTAGATCACGATGTTATTTTGTTTACAAAGAAAACTAAATAATGCTATTTATTACCGATTGTGCAGTCTGTTCCGTTCCAGCCCTTCTCGCAGTCACACGTGTACTGGTTGATGCCATCCAAACAAGAGCCGTGTGTGCACGGATCACCCTCACACTCATCGACCGTATCTAAGTTTGGAAATAATGATAAGAAGAAGACGGCATTTCCATTTAAAACCTTCAGACAAACGTTGTATCATCCGTTTGAACAAGAAATGAAGACCTCGTTTCCAAAAGAGGTTAGGTCAATTTTCCATCAAATTTCATTTTTTAAAAAGCTTAATCTATAGATTTTGAGCAGCTCTATCCGGTAAAGCTAACAGAAAACTCAAATTCATACAGGAAAAAATTTGTTTTAAAAAAGAGCTTAGGTCCAACACAGTTTTTAGAAAAGGTCAAAACAAAAAATTGAAACAAAATTTAATAACAAAAACAGAAGGTGCTGGGATTTTTTTAAATAGTTATTTAAAAATCCTATTATGATGCTCTTTCATGTAATAGAATTGTATATCATCTCAACATTGCTAACTATGAGAAATAAAAAACCCTCTTTTTCTCAAAACTTACAAAAGTGGACCTAACCTTTTTTGGAAACGAACTCTTCAAATATAAAACAGGAAATATACCAGTTTTCAAATGACTTTGTATAGGACGGACGTCATTATATCCATCAGTCTAACTCCATGTACATGTGCTTAAAAAGCAGCTTTGCACCAACGTAGTTTTGATTTTGGCCGGTCGGATATGCAATATAGATGTGGGTGTATGTGATGACCACCACTCACATCGACAAGTTAGTCTCCCGCGACGCCTTGATTTGAGTAATCTATTAAAGTGGTCAATTAACTTTATATTCTTTTGTAGTGATTTTTTAGACATCAATCATGTACCAATATCATTGTAGGATTCTTGAAAATGATATATGAGATTTTCATAGAAAGTGAATAATGTTTACCTATAGTGATAACGATAATACAGTTTAAATAGATTTTTGATTTTATCCCGACCGTTCGCGTGAAGTATCCGAATACTATGGAGAAGATTATAGTACTCGAATTCGGATACTACGGACTACGGTCTAAAGCGTCCACAGACGCTTTAAAATTAAATCTTAAATATCTCCATAATAAGGGAGACATTTTACAAATCAGAACCAATGTCATTCTTCTGTTACGATAAGCCGAACAACAAGTTACACGAGAAGTGTGAAAGCTCAAGAGATTTGGGTTGAATTTTACGAAAGTTTATGGATAACTTTAACCCTAAAGGGCCGGGCTATTTGAGGTCTTCAGCAGGCCGGGGGGGGGGGGGGGGGGCATTATGGCCCCCCCCCCCCCCCCCCCCCCCCCCCACCCCTAAGATCTCGGCCGCGGAGCGGCCGATCGCCGTGAAAATTTGCACGCATGATAAGTGAAGTGTATAAAATACAATGGTAATTTTTAAATTTTTTGAAAAATTCACTAATTTGCATATTTATGGTAATTTATGCAAATACGTCATATCTTCATAATTAAACTCTGGTTTCCACTACATATATTCTTTAGAGCATTTGGAATAATAATGCAACAAACAAATTTGGAAGAGCCAGGTTCTTCCTTATGTTTTCTATTGTTTTGATAATTTCTTATGTATTTCTTTGTTTTTTTTACTTATGTATTTTATTGTTTTTGTTGTTTATTTTATTTCTAACTATAATTTAACTATTTTGAACCCCAAAACCAACATATAAAATGTAAACAACACCAAATAACCAATGATATACCTCATTTTACGAAAATTTATATTTTCATATGTTTTGTACACAAATCACAAAATTTGAGCGATTTTCGGGCTGACATGCATAGACAAAAGGTCACGTGACTTTGTAACGGTAGGTCCGATTTTCAATTTTTTTGTTTTAAAATGTGCGCAAGACCCGAAAGAAAAAAGTCACCAAGCAGCGGCGCGTCATCTTACAGCGTTTTGGAGCAATACAAAAAATCGTGGAGGGGGGGGGGGGGGGGGGGGGGTGGGGGGGCATTATGGCCCCCCCCGGCCTTATTAGGGTTAAGCGATGATTAAGTTTAAACTGAAAAAGAAAGGGAATAATAATAGCAATTTTCAAGACCTAATTACATGCATTAATTTGACGTGGAATAATTCGTTGCAGACGATCGACATAAATCATAAGAATAACGCATGACAAGTCGGCACGCTCATTACATCGTTTGCTAACAAAGACAGTAATAGTCCGTGCAAACATAAGTTTATTGCCTGTAAAAATGGACAAATATATTCCCGAACTTGAACCGATACAAGAGAAACAAAATCACTAATTAATGTATGTCATTTACCTATCTCACAGCGTTCACCAGTGAACGGAGGCTGACACTTGCAGAAGAAACCAACCTCGGTCTCCACACACTGCCCCGATGAACACGGGTTGCTCAGACAATCTGATTTATATAGAGACAGATATACATGTATGTATAGGAAAACATTTCTTCTTCATATAAACGTAGTCCCTTTTACATTGAATGTATATAATGGAAACTCATTTTATATTAAAAATGTCCTACATGTTTGAGATTGCTCGGCAATGCGTGAAGATCTCGCAGCTCAGTACACGACTACTTTAGTACCCAACTAGGTTTATGATTAAACAAAAATCTAGACAACATCCAAATAAAAAAATATTCAAGTGCAGAATTAAATCGCAGTTGTATTGTTAAGCATTAGAAATATACAGTTTCCTGTTCAGGGTAGATTTAAAAGAAAATTATTTCTCAAAGTGGATAATCAGTTTTCAACATTGTTTATACAAATAATTTGTTCTTCCTGAAATAAGATGCAAGCCTACTATAATCAGTAAAGGAGTGACAAAGTAAGTTCATATTTGTTTTCCAACCCCGATAACAGATGTTAGCTGCATAATGAATAATTGTAAACAAAATATTACTGAGCTCGCACCTGGCCATGAACAGATAAGTGCCTCGCCGACACCGAGTGGGTCAAAGGTCATCTTACGCTTCTCTGACGTCACATACTTGGGAACGAGACCGACAACCTTGCCACCGGGAAGTTTCACCTCCTTACACCGGATCTCCCGTGCGCATTCGTTGCAGAAACAACCTTCGGCGCAGGAATAAATAGGTTATGACGTTTGTGGCGCCACCATGTGCATGTTAGTAGCATTTTGTATTCATATTTATTTATTTAGTTATTGAATATATTTATACAGGATGAGATGGTAAGTATACATGGTCAGTATGGTCATGGTCAGTATATTGACATCGGTCTATTCATATTTGCAATTTACAACAAAATTTAACCGGAACAATACGGGGGGGACGTCACCTAATTTATCTTTGTATAAACAGGCAAGAAGGACAACGTAAATATTATTACCTTCCTTACGATTTCGGAATAAATCTGGAGCCCAGATTTATTCGATAACTTAAAGAAAATTAAAAAATGGTTACACTTTTTCGAAATTGTTCAAAAGAGGTATTTAAATAGTTGTTGATGATCTCTCTCTTTAAATTTCAACAAAACATCCCATGCATACTTTTGTATGAAAAATGGTTGAAACTCATGCTTTTTATTAGAAAGCGCCCTCTCCTGTTTGAATGGCTCTTTTTGCATGAAAACAGACTTTTTACCTAGTCATTTGTAATTTTCTATACCTTTCGAGCATGGTGGAGTTATAACTATTAGTTAAAAATTTTCTAGCAGGAAATAAATACCTCGATTCATCAGTGCCAGGACGGTGATGAGCACCAAAAGATGACCCTGCGGAGAAATGTAATGGTATATGCTATTGATTAAAAAAAAATATATATATTTGTTCAAGCACGGCGTGAAAGAACGATCTTTCTCATTTAAATCCAGAATGATTCATTAAATAGGGCATACTCGTAAACAAAACAAATCGATACTAACTCTTAGACAAAGCAACATGTTATCAGTTAATTTATATATAAATTAACATTTAAAAAAAATTAAAACCATTAAACTAAGGTGAGCTTTAAAGGGACTTAGTAACATTGTCCAAATCCTCAAAATAAAATTGTAATTCTAGCGGTTCCTTTATACCTTGTTGTATTCGTATTAACAATAAAATCATGGGACAGCTTTCGGTTTTTCAAATTTCCCTTTCATTACAAAGATATGTATGATTGAAGTATTTAGATAAGAAAATCTCCGGGCGAGATTTTCATCCCTGTACAAAGTGAATGCAGTGAGTTGGTGAATATCACCCAATATCACTTTGCATTTTCGCTCATTACTTGGCCATACATTGTCCATTTGACCTGAAATTTTCACACAATACCCTGAGGACATATGAGATAACAACAGTATACATTGCATCAACCATTCATCAGTTTTTGCACATCTCAACAAAGTTACTAGATCCCTTTAAGTGGACGTGACTTAACACCATACTAGCAACAGGAGAACATCATACATTATATTGAAAAAGTGGAAAAAACACGAACTCACCATAGTGGATGAAACTCAGTGAATGATAAACTCATGCATGCCTGCCTATCTTCTCTCTGGGTGAAAAGAACACTTAAGTTTTTACTTAGCAATGCTTAGAAGCACACCATCCATGAAAACACGAAATACTCCAAATATAAACCTGTCAATCACCTAGACTAAAGTCTTACTCAATATTAAGACAAGACGATTCATGGAAAGCATTGTTCATCCAAATTAAAACAATCAACAATAAAAGTATTAGTACGGGAAGAAGTGGAGCCCTCGCCATATCAAATTTGAATTTGTCACTGTTATACTCTTTTCAATGGTAACCTTAGTCCCCAATATAGGCCTCTGACACATTAATAGTGGCGGTTTCGAGGTCAAGTTAAATCGTGTATGTTGTATGTGTGTTCGCGTTCGTGTGTGTGTGTGTGTGTGTGTGTGTGTGTGTGTGTGTGTGTGTGTGTGTGTGTGTGTGTGTGTGTGTGTGTGTGTGTGTGTGTGTGTGCGTGTGTGTGTGTGTGTGTGTGTGTGTGTGTGTGTGTGTGTGTGTGTGTTTGTGTGTGCGGTTGGGGGGGGGGGCATGCATGCCTTTCTTCTCTCTAGGTGAAAAGAATACTAAGTTTTAACTAAGAAGCACATTTTCTTTGATCAGCTCTACTGAATAGGACGTCATTTTATCATGTCAAGTTTATATTGCTATTTCACTCATTTGACACAAACTCGATATTATAATTAGCTGTTAACATGACAACGGCACACCATCCATTAAAAGACTGAATCGTCCAAATGTCAACTTGTCAATCACTTAGAATGAAGTCTTACTCAATAACTTACTGCTAATAATTCTTTCCATGATTAGTCTTGTTTCAAAAGCAAGACGTTTCAAGGAAAGAATCATAATGAAAATTATCTACAATAAAAGTATGAAGGGAAAGAATGGAGCCTTTACTAGGTTTAATAACTGCAATGCTCGTCACATTGTTAATCGTAACCTTGGTCCCTTTATAGGTTAGGCCTATGCCACATTAAAGGGTATCACCACCCAAAAATAATATTCTTATAAATGAAAGGTAACATCTTTAGTAGTCCATTCCATCAACAAGTTCAGAAAAATATGTTTCCAGAAACACAATATATAATTGGAAATCGCATCACCATACTACAACATGTGTATAATTTATGGGTCTGCATGTACGAAGACTCCTTTGTCCAGAGCGAACGAATCGTCCGGGATTCTATTGTCTCCAAACGTACGCGTGACTATAATTGGCGCACTCGCAAATGTTTGGCGAGTACGGAACCAGGAAATAATAGTGGTTCCGTAAGTGATGGTAATGAAGTGCATTGTTTATGAATTACACAACCCTTTGCAAAATGTTGGGTATCTATTTGATATCACAAAAGGGTACCAAAACTTATAAATATGTGTTGTTCTTTGCCTGGTGGTCCCCTTTAAATATCATCGAGCGTGGGGATGCTACATCGCGGGGGTCGTCATTTTGAATAAAATAACAGGCTTGGTCGCGTGCACTGTATTATAACGCTGAGTTACGCACCGCGCGCAAGACGTTCGCAAGATGGCACGGCGCACCTGATTTACGAATCCGAACTACCTTTAATAATGGCGTGTCTTCCAAGGTGCAGCTACGTGTCATTGTTTTTATATTGGCGTTTTCGAGGTCAACTTAGATAGTGTGTGTGTTTTGGGTGTTTATGTGTGTGTGTGTGTGTGTGTGTGTGTGTGTGTGTGGGGGGGGGGGGGGGGGGGTTACTTCTCCATTATTTTCGTCAGTGGCTATTAAACTCAACCGAGCTTAGAAATATTTTCCAAGTAAAGAAAATACAGATTTTTGCGTGCCAAATGAAACTGCATGATCCACCTGACCCAGTTCGTTATTATCGTTCAAGTTAAGTGCCTATGATACATTATTTATTCAACTAGAGGCAATTGCGTCCTTTCATGAAGAAACTTATCAAGATATGTATTCAATGAGTATTGTCATATTTTAAAATATTATTTGGCACTCAGAGTGCCAAATATATTTGCAATTTATTTTGTTCAAAGTCGTTCGAGCGACTTTTAAGTCGTTCCCTCATCTTTTAATATACGTTGCGTGTGGTCTAAATTGAACAATTAACAGAGACCATAGGCATAGCTAATAGTCTTTTGCACTACAGCTTAATAATTCGGTATTTTACTAGATCGTGCGTATTGGACTTCCAAGCATTTTATTTATGTAAACAGATCCATGTAACCATAGTAACTCAAGTTAACTCACCAATCGTCTTCACCGTGCGCCTTTGTGGTCATTATCAACTCTCGTCATTTGTTCTATTGTACTACATTATAATAAAGACCCACCACACGTTACACGCAGCATAATAGAAATGTCATTATGACATAAAATTAATATACGATTTTAGTGTTCATAGTAATTACCTTTCAGATATCAGTAGGCTGTTTTATTCCTCTTTTTCTTTTGTTACACAGATTGTCATCTATCACAAGTCTAATTTTGAGAAGTGACATGGATCGTGTTGTTCTTTTTTGTTGTTCTCCGTATATAGGCACTGATTTCATCCCATGTTCAAATAAAACATATAATGGCATATCATTGGGTAATTTGGGTATTTTGCTTGTCATCCCATCAGGAGAGATTATGCAATATTGCGTGAACGTCACCCAAATCATTAAAACGGTCAATCAATATAAAACTTAACGATCACTCAATCATTAAACAACTCACTCACTTGCTCACTCACTCGATCACTCACTTACTCACTCACTCACTCACTCACTCACTCAATTAATCAATACATCAATGAATGAATGAATGAATGAATGAATGAATGAATGAATGAATGAATGAATGAATGAATGAATGAATGAATGAATGAATGAATGAATGAATGAATGATTGAATGCATGAATGAATGAATACATGAATGAATGAATCAATCAATCATCAATGAATGAATGAATGAATGAATGAATGAATGAATAAATAAATGAATCAATCAATCATCCAATCAATTAATCAATCACTCAATCAATGAATTGATCAATCAATATACATGATTCAAATGGTTAAAGGTAGATAACGCAACTAACTAGTGCAATAAAACAATTATGAGAAAGTTTTGCGGGGAGAGTAGGACAGATTTATTATCAGTAGTTCGCAACACGATACAACTTTAACAGACATTCACAAAATGTGGAATGGAGTGAAAAAAAATTAAAGGGATAATAGTAGTACAGTTCTGGTCATAATGGATGTTAGAATTTAAAAATTGTAAGTCCTCATTCAACACGTATAGTTATAATAAACAATGATGCTTGAATGATAACAAAACATATACAAGCCTAAGTTATAATACAGGGCTGTTTAAAATTAATTTTAAAAATGTCAATACAAGAGAGCGCCCTCCAGACACGTCAAACAATGTGATGTTTGTTTAAATATTATCCAATAGAGATCATCAACAAAATGTATACATTTTTTTTCTCCTTTTTTTTTAGTGTGTAGGATTTATAAAAAATGCTCTTAAATTATTGGCTAAATGTTGGGCTCACATTTTTCAGATCTATTTATTGATTATTTATCTGTTTCTAAACCAATTCTGAGTAAAAAGGGTACTCTTTCTTTAACATTTTGTGTTTTCCAAATAATACACTTTGTTTGTCATCCATTACTATACCTCACAAACAATTTCTTAAAGCCTCCTCAAAACCAAAACTGTACAACCCTTAAAAAATCCCGTAAAGGGAAACATGTATGCATTGCCTATAGAATAAAATGCATGACTGAATGCAACATAATTATATATGCAATAATTAATAACATAATCTAATACAATGCCACATTTATCGAATTTGTATCAATGTTAGTTTTTACTAAAATCAACATGTCCATATATTAAAGCCAAATAACAGTATTTGGAAAGTTTCCGAAAGCATATATATTGGCCAAACTTACACTGTGAAAAAAAGTAGTAAATTTACGTTGGGTATTTTTTTGTTGGGTAATAAATACGTTGGTTACTGTTTTGTTGGGCAATATTTGACCAATACTTAAGCAAAGTTGTACTCTGTCGCTGCCTAAATACAGATGTCCAATTGTTAGGCAATTAATTGCCCTGGTGAGTGGTAAACTACATACGATCGTGCCAATGTGAAAAAAAAGTAAATTTACGTTGGTAATTTTTTAGTTGGGTAATATATACGTTGGTAATTTTTTAGTTGGGTAATATATACGTTGGTATTTGTTTTGTTGGGCATTATTTGACCAATACTTAAGCAATTTTTTACTCTGCCGTTGCCCAAATACAGATGTCCAATTGTTGGGCAAGTAATTGCCCTGCTGAGTGGTAAAGTATTTGTGTTGTTGGGCATTATTTGACCAATACTTAAGCAAATTTTACTCTGCCGTTGCCCAAATACAGATGTCCAATTGTTGGGCAAGTAATTGCCCTGCTAAGTGGTAAACTGTATACGTGCGTGCCACTGTGAAAAATAGAGTAAATTTACGTTGGTAATATTTTGTTGGGTAATATATACGTTGGTATTGTTTTGTTGGGCATTATTTGACCAATACTTAGCAAATTTTTACTCTGCCGTTGCCTCAAATACAGATGTCCAATTGTTTGGGCAGTAATTGCCCTGCTAAGTGGTAAACTGTATACGGCGTGCCACTGTGAAAAATAGAGTAAATTTACGTTGTAATTTTTTGTTGGGTAATATATACGTTGGTATTTGTTTTTGTTGGGCATTATTCGACCAATACTTAAGCAAAATTTTTACTCTGCCGTTGCCCAAATACAGATGTCCAATTGTTGTGGCAAGTAATTGCCCTGCTAAGTGTAAACTGTGATACGTGCGTGCCACCTCGTGAAATATAGAGTAAATTTACGTTGGTAAGTGTTTTTGTTGGGTAATATATACGTTGGTAATTGTTTTGTTGGGAATTATTTGACCAATAGCTTAAGCAATTTTGACTCTGCCGTTGCCAAATGCAGATGTCCAATTGTTGGGCAAGTAATTGCCCTGCCGAGTGGTAAACTGTATACGTGCGTGTCCATTGTGGAAACAAAAGAGTAAATTTACGGTGGTAAAGGTTTTTGTTAAGTAATATAGATACGTTGGTAACTGTTTTGTTGTTTGGGCATTATTGACCAATACTTCAGCAAATTTTTACTCTGCTGCTGCCAAAAAAACAGATGTCCAATTGTTGTGGCAAGTAATTGCCCTACTGAGTGGAGAATCTGTAAACTGTGATTTTTAAAAAAAATCACAAAATATGAAGAAATATTAATTTTCAAGTAAAATTGATTGCAGAGAGGTATCATAATAACTCAACAACTTAGTAAAATTATGTCATTTTCTGGATAATTATTATAGGTCTTGCCCAAGTACTGTGTAAATTACTTTGTTAAAAAGTTGGGCACATTAATGTCCCAAAAACTTAGTTTCAAAAATATTACCCAACAGTTGGGCACATTAATGTCCCAACAACGTTGTTAAAATATTGCCCAGTAGTTGTTTGAGGTTGACTTCACTTCCAACGTTGGGTAAAATATTGGGTAAATATACGTAAGTTACCCAACAGTTGGGCACATTAATGTCCCAACAACGTTGGTTTAAAATATTGCCAGTAGTTGTTGATGGTTGCCTATGCTTCCAACTTTGTTGTAAAATATTGGGTAAATATACGTTACTTACCCTAACAGTTGGGCACATTAATGTGCCCAACAACGTTGGTTAAAATATTGCCCAGTAGTTGTTGAGGTTGACTATATACTTCCAACGTTGGGTAAGAATATTGGGTAAATATTTACCCTTTTTTTTCACAGTGTATGTATCAATATTGTTGAAATAAAATGGGCTTGCGTCGCCTCGGCTCCGCTGGGCTGGGCATTTAATTCGACAAGCAGCCGCATAGCCTTGCACAAGTGCGCTTTCATGTAGCTTTGCACGCAGCGTATTAATGCAGTTGAATTGAATCTCGGTAAAATACCTTTTATTCCGAACTATTTTATTTGCTAAATTGTCGATTTCAAAGCAGTTTTTCCAATCTACATAAATAGATGAAGGTATGAAGCATTCACGTGGTAGGTGATGAAAGCATATATGTCATAGTCTGTGTGTGGGGCGTTTTCCCAATACTGTTATTTGATTTAAGGTATACTAGTATAGTGACATTATAAATAGTACATAAACTGTGTTACACGTAACACCATGTAGCATGAGTAATAATGAAACAATTATTTTTTAAACAGATTTACATAAATCATAATAAAACATAAATCCTCCAAAATTTGAATATTGCATCATTTCTATCGCAAATGTAATATTGAATCATTAAAACGGAAATTAGTAATCAGAATGCCTTCATATATAAACATTACGATCCTCATCGTCGTCGTCGTCGTGACGTGTTCTTTCTGGCGCCATTGTATTACATGGAAATTATACACATCTACATGATTATAAATTACGTACGACATCCGTTCCAACACCAAAAAGGAGGAGCGCAAAAACAAACTGGCCAATTATGAAATATTGATTACATCTTCGTTTATACAATACATCTCTAATTTGTTCTACATTAAAGCCCCCTAATAAAGATTGGGTACCAAACCAGTGACGTTACGAATTTACGAGCTGTCAAATGTATTCATATTTACACACAAAAAAACAACAGATTAACAAGTAACTGATAATAGTGATTAAAACAGCACTGAAAATGAGAACAAAATAATGTCGAAGAGATACTTTAAACATGATTTATGAATAATTTGAAAGTAAATATTCATTGATTCAATTTCAGATTCAGCTGATAAAACAGAATTTCCTTACCAAGATATTCCAATCAATCGTTTCAAACATTTGATAACAAAATACAATTCAACAGGTTGAATGTACAAGTCAGCCAATTATCACACTAAAACATCTAGCCCACAACCAGGTGAAATTTTGGAACAATTATCATAACACGCAATGTATGCGCATAATGTATAATCGATATCGCTTCTTTATAATTTTGGAGATCAGTTGAAATTCCTATGTTCCATTGCCCACTATCATAAAAAAAAATACATTGCTGTCTTTTGACACGTAGCATTCCAATAAGTCAAACAACGTAAACAAATAATTAGTATGTCATCCAAAGGAATCGTCCACAATACTCCATTAAAGGGATCTAGTAACTTGTGACAGTGTGCAAAATCTCTTATGTCCACAGGGTATTGTGTGAAACATTTATGGTCAAATGGACATTGCATGAGCCAAGTAAGAGCGAAAATACAAACTGATATTCACTAACTCACTGCACTCACTTTGTACACGATAAGAACAACTCCGGGGGAGTTTTTCTTATCTGAATACTTCGATCGTACATATCTTTGTAACGAAAGGAAATTTGAAAGCCGAAACCTGTCCCATGATTTATTGTAATATGAATACAACAAGGTATGAGGGAACGCTAGAATTAAAATTTATTTTGAGGATTTGGACAATGTTACTAAGTCCCGTTAAGCGACTGCGTAGCAGAATTGGGCTGTTCGACCGAGGGGCCAATAGAAACCTACTCAGACCTTGGCGGGGTCTTTCAAATGGATACATGAAAAGTTCTGAACCTATTAATTCTCCTTCCTTATAGTGACCACACTCAACTTGCTGATTATCATCACTTGATTTGGTTGTGATGTGAAGGAATGTGTGATGTACTCGTGAACTGGGTTAACACCTAGTCTTTCGAGAAGTAGACTACTAGGTTCTTTTTCCAGGGTAAGATTTTCTTTGAATGTCCTAACAAAATAATCGTGTATACATACATGGCAACATAAATAGCTAATAGGTGTGCATTAATAATGAGTCTATTCGCAATAGACATCGTCTGTTATCACTCAACTAACGTCATCAAAACAGTGTTTTTTTCAAGTCCGGAATTTGTTTTCCATACTGAGAAAATCATAACCTAACTAAACAAGTCAATAAGCTTGCGAAAACATATTTCAAATGGTTAACTTCTCTAAATCCTGTGTTTATTTTGTTTTTATTTATTTATTTTATTTCATTGAGACCATTCGGGATACCAATAATTCACGCGCCCTCGCCTGCATGACTCAGATCACGATATGCTTCTGGGCACTAGCTTTTGGCAGTGATCAAGACTTGCTGTCGTCCGTTACGGCATGGATTGTTTTATTCTCTTTAATTGTTATTTTGTTTCACATCAAGTCATAGCGGCGAACGCTGCTCCCTCGAAGGCATCAAAAACAAAGTCGAACATACCCCTTGTTTCTTCTCTAGCCGCATCTCATGTACACCCCGGCGCGGCTGTTGCCATCCCTCAAGCCGCTTATTGTGACGTTTCACAATCTGACAAAAACTCTGCGATATGCACTAGGTCACCATTGGACACTTATGGTCAAACACCGGTGGCGTTCACTCTAGTCTTTATGCTTGTAGGGTGGGGGGTACTTCCAGAGCACAGTCTGACCAGTTTGCTCCGTTGGTTGTCGGCCGTTAGGAGGAGGATCCTCCATAGATACCATTCTATTCGAAAAAGTAGAGAAGGAGATATAACCTGAGAACTATACTGGAATTAATTCCAAACAATGTTAAATAGGGTTACCGGATGATGTCATTGCGATATCGTTAGGAGGTGGGGAAAAAACGTGTTCGAGTAGCCTGCGGGAGACATTTTCTACCATTGCGCTGTTAAAGCGCTGGCGGTTCCAACGGTGTTCAAATAGAATTTTAGACATCAAAATGCCGTATTATAATTAATAATTGCATTGAAATCAACGTTAGATACCAATCCATTTTCTACAACATGTATTAAATACGAATCATGAGGTTTATGTTTTTGTGTATTTAAAGGATCGATGAATGTTATTACTTTACATTACTCACTCAACTCCTTGACGATCGTCGTCGCCCAGCTGGCGTCCGGCTCAGCATACCCATTCATTCTCTCTTAGGCCTCATTACTGGCAGTTTATCCAGGCATAATAAGGAAAGGAACTTCTCAATCCCACTGCAGGGATTTCAGGTCGTATTGATTTCATCAAGATGATCTTCGGTGAAAAGAAGCGATTGGCTAGTGCTTCTATTGTAGACTATCCCCGAGTCGTCAGCTGGGGAGAGACTGGTGCAGTAAGCTTTCTCCGCGTTCCATGACAATGATGCCTTTGTAGTGATAACACTTGTTCGGGTGCACCGCCATTCACAGAATTGAGATAACCTGAATGATGCACAAACACCAAATAATGAATATGATAAGAGATTTATCAATTGTGGCAGTTTTAACTGACTTTTTGTGATGTTCTTTTTGTGATAACTGCCTATTAAAATGTGTTTCTGCTCATTTATTTATGAAAACTATCTATACTAGCATTTAGATAATTATAATTCATATTTGTATGGGTTTATTATCAGTATTACTACACCATAGGCGTACCCAGGGGGGGGGGGGGGGGGGGGGATGTGGGTGGGGTTCAACCCCCCCTTTGACCAAAAAAATGACTGTTTGGTGGGGTTTGAACCCCCCTCCCCTTTTCAAATTTTTGCGGTCTCGACCGTCCATTTCGATGGTCTCGGCTCGAAAAGTTCGAAAAAGCGTGGTCTCGGCCTCGAAAATGTCGAAAATTTGTGGTGTCGGCTTTTAAAAAATGTCTACGACTACCCCCCCCCCCCCCCGCTTACCGGACTCTCAACCACTGGGTCTTGGTCTCGGCCTCGAAAACTGTGGACCGGACCTGGTCTCGATCTCGAAAATTTTGAAGGTACTTGGTCTCGGCTTCGAAAATGTTCTACGACTACCCCCCCCCCCCGCTAACAGAATTTATTTTTCGGATGAAAACCCGCCCCCCCCCCCCCCCCCCCTTAAAAAAAATCCTGGGTACGCCACTGACTACTACTACAAGAAAGAACAGTTTTACTTAGGTTTAAGCACTATGCATATACTTACCAGTAGTACAGTACTTTCCAGTCCAGCCATCCTCGCATTCACACGTGTACTGGTTGATGCTATCAATACACGATCCGTGTAAGCACAGGTTCCCCTCGCAATTGTTGATCAAATCTACAAGAAAACATAATTAAAGCATTGTTGTAGTTTGTGTACGGTCCCACACATGCACATATTGATAATTTGCCCCTCTACTGCTATCTTCTAAACACTATTTTATATGTGCATTTTACAATACGGAGTATGTGGTATTAACCAATGTTTGAAATAAATACACAAAGGACATACCTTCAATACAGAATTGTCCACCCCAGCCCTCCTCGCAGTCACACGTGTACTGGTTGATGCCATCAACGCACAGTCCATGTTGACACCGGTTCCCCTCACAGTTGTTGATCAAATCTAGGAGGAAAAAACATATTTAAATTCAAGAAGATTTTGATGAGTATTCATGGTCCTATACAAACGTTTAGATATTTGTTTTTGTGTCCCAAAATAACCAAAACTCGCTTAAAATGACTACATGTAATTGTATATTCTTCATTTTCGAGACGTTTTCCGTGACATACCTTTACAAATGTCAGCTTCACAATCCCTTTACAAGAATAAGTACAATATTGTTGTAATATAATGCTAAATCAGTTAAACTCCTTTATTGACCGATATATAGTTTGATGGAGGGGTGCATTCGTTTTTCATTCGTAGAATCCAAATTACAGGGCTGTTCGATCTGAATGTGTGTGTATGTGTGTGTTAAATTCATCCTCATCCGTGTACTGGAAACTGTTCAGACGATTTGTAAAAGGCGGACACTCCCTTTAACAAGACTGTAATATGAAATATGACAATATAAAATGTGTAGTAAGTGTAGTAAGTGCCAATATTTGAAATAAAACACGCCTGGCATACCTTCAGTACATAATTGTCCACCCCAGCCCACCTCGCATTCACATGTGTACTGGTTGATGCCATCAACACACAGGCCGTGTTCACACTGGTTCTCTTCACAGTTGTCGATCACATCTACGAGAAAAAACGAAACAAAATATTAAATACATTCAAGAAGAGGTGGAAAGCCTACGCCTATGGTTCCATAATAATTAGATTCAGATTCAGTTTATTCAAACCATAAAACAAAAGTAACAAATATAAATAGCAGTTTGATAATCAATATACAAAATGGTTTTGGACCCCATAGAAGCCGGAGCTTGTAAATTGGGGCCCTTTTACAAATTATACAAATTCTAGAGAAATAATATGGTAGGTAGGTCATCATTCAAACCGGATACACACGCCATTCACTCAAGCCCACATCGGGGGCACTGCTATGAATACAAGAAGATAATAGAAGAAGCGAAGAGGGGGATCCGAAAATACGAAGATAAAGAAAAAGGTAAAATAGAAGAGCAAGTGAAAGTGTAACAGAAAATCTGACAAAGAACTTAGTTTATAATAGTTGTTGTAGTAAGTCCCTTTTGCATACACACTTGAATCTTGACAAAGTTGTACTTGATCTTATATTCTCAGAGAGATTGTTCCATTTGCTTATGCCTACATTTTGAAAGGAGTTTAACGCATGAGTAGAACGTACTGGTGGTTTGTGCAGTAATGATCTTTGCCTAGTGCTATAAGAATGTATACATGAATTACTTACGAACAATGTTTTAAATAGGAACGGTAGATGTCCCGTATGGAAATTATACATAAATATTAGAGTATTCATAGTAATTAGCTCCTGGATAGGGAGAATTTTCATCTTTAAAAATAGGGGACTACTAGGGCTATTATATTCAGAGTGAGTAATGATCCTAATTGCCCTTTTTTGTAACACGCGTATTCTATTGAGATGAGAAAAATAAGAATTACCCCACACAATATTGCAATATAAACTTTTACATTTATTTATATGTCCTTACAAGATTATCTTTACAGGAATATTGTATAATTTGGCTTATGAGAAGTAAGTACCAATATTTGAATATATTTATTTACCGTCAGTACAGAATTGTCCACCCCAGCCCTCCCCACAGTCACATGTGTATTGGTTGATGCCATCAACACACAGTCCGTGTACGCACTGGTTGTTCTCACAATCTCACAAAGAGTTATAATGGGTAGTCAGCAAATTCCAACTCGCACTCCACCGTAATCTCCCGAGGTAAACTCACGATATGTGTTGGATCGATCGAAGAGCGGTGCTTCGGGCCTTCTTATGAAATTGCATGCAGCACACAGCTGGTATCTGTATACCGAGCGAGTTTCTCGAGCTGTCACCTAAGGCAATACATATCGCTGATAAGATCAAACAGCGGCACTTTGAAGTCAGTGCGGTTAAGCGTGTTACGTAGTATTTTTGCTCGTAAACATCTCTGATGGATCTCCATTCGCCTAGTACAAATATTCCGAACGCGACTATTTTTGATGCATTTTCGACTCGGGTGTTCGGAAGTGGGACAGTTTGCGATCGCTACTTATAACTGAGCCAATGGGGATTACGTACCGTGCGTAAAAATGCGCAATATGGATCCACGCGTCTAATATACCGGTCTGAATTCCCTTTAAGAAGAGGTCGAATAGCTACCGTACGCATCATATGGTTCCATACCCTACCGAAAATATCACAGTGTGCCACTGTGTGAGCACACTGTGATTTACAGTGTGGACCACGATGTGAACACACTGTGTAGACTATTTTAAATTGGCGAATGTTTCAGTGTGAACAGTCATCACACTGTGAACACACTGTAAACACACTGTGAAGTTGCTCAGATACACAGTGTGAGCGCACTATTTTACCCACTGTGAACGCATGCGGTTTCACACTGTGGTGAGTGCTCTCACAGTGTGAGTGGGTGTTCACACCGTGAAAACGCTCCAATTTAACACAGTATACATAATGTGTGAACACTGTGGTCAACACTGTGACACACAATGTGCTAACACTGAGCCACACCGTGTTCATTACGGCAGGGTATGAATATTATTTGTTTAATAAATATGTCCTTACAAGATTATCTTCAGAGGAATATTGTATTTACCACGAGACTTGGTAATTTGGTATAAGAGAAGTAAGTAATGTACCAATATTTAAATACATAATTCATATATACTATAGGTTTGTCATTCAATTTCATTATTTTGTACTTCAAATTCGTCCCGAGGAACCATCAGAGCGGAATTCCTAACTTCAATTTCGTCTTTCGTCAATCAATTTAACAAAAAGACCACACAATTTAGTCATTTGTCACACATTTTCGTCAATTGCAAATCAAATTCGTCGGTCACAGTTGCTGAACACATGAAAGCGAAAGCAATCTCGTCAATTGGTAATCAATTTCATTAAAATTCGATTCAAATTCGTCCCATGTATTTACGCTGTAATTGTCTGTGTTATATTGTCTTGATGAAATTATTAATTGTAACATTAATCATTTAGGGGTAACATACACATGTACACACTCGAAAACAAACTCACGCGCACAAAAACACACGCACACACACACACTCACACACACACACACAAACACACATACATTTGCACACAATTCACTCCAACACGCACACAAGCACGTTTACAAAAATGTGCAGTTAATTCATTTTTAAGACATACATAGAAATAATATAAAACAATATTAAATAGTATGTAGTACACACACACACACACACACACACACACACACACATACTTACCCGGGCATACTTGTGGGCACCCGACTTGTGGGGTACTTGTCCTACTACAGGCTGAAGGAGTGCTACTACAAACTGTTTTTTTTCCACAAAATCTTTGCAACGAAAAAAGGCAACCTTCTGAGTGCATGGGAGGGTAGGGGTATGTCTAGAAAAAAAAAATTCCTCAAGTATAATTTATGGGGCACAGTCACAAGATTTTGTCACATAACTCTCTGAAGCTAAATACGCCGATTTAAGGCTATTCCTTAGTGGGGTCCATGATTTATTCCCCACAAGGAAAAAATACCCCACAAGTATATAATTGTACCCACACGAGACCCCACAAGAATGCCGGGGTGAACACACGCACACACACACACACACACACACACACACACATGACATGATATACACATGACATACCCTCAGTACAGAATTGTCCACCCCAGCCCTCCTCGCAGTCACACGTGTACTGGTTGATGCCATCAACACACGGTCCGTGTTCACAATGGTGCTCTACACAATTGTCGATCACATCTACAAGAAAAATATATTTAAATTCAGGAAGAGGTCGACGCATATCCACGGTCCCATATCATCGTTTACATATTTGTTTATGTGTCCTTAGTACAAGATTATTATATGAACTATAGCAATATGAATATAGATGTAGGAGTAGTAAGTACTAATATTTGAAATAAAAACAAGCATGACATACCTTCAGTACAGAATTGTCCACCCCAGCCATCTTCGCATTCACACGTGTACTGGTTGATGTCATCTACACACGGTCCGTGCTCACATTGGCTCTCTACACAGTTGTCGATCACATCTACGAGAAAAAACATATTCAAATTCAAGAAGAATATCAACGGTCCCATATAAACGTTTACATATTTGTTTATGTGTCCGTAGAAAAATGATCCCCAGAGAAATAATATATGAACTACGACAGTATTAATAACTATGGGTATACGAGTACAATAATGATATTGATAACCATGGAAAACCTTCAGAACAGAACTTTCCACCCCATCCCTCCTCGCAGTCACACGTGTACTGGTTGATGCCATAAACACACGGTCCGTGTTCACACTGGTTCCCCTAGCAATTGTTAATCAAATCTATCAGAAAAACAAAATGAAAAACATAGTTGAACTGTATATACGGTCCCATACATGCAAATGTTGTTTATCTGCCCTTCCAACTCTATCTTCTAGAGGCTATATTATACAGGCCTTCTACAATATGAAGTATATGGTATTAACCAATGTTTGAAATAAATACACACATGGCATACCTTCAGTACAGAAGTGTCCATCCCAGCCCTCCTCGCATTCACACGTGTACTGGTTGATGCCATCAACACACGATCCGTGTAAGCACTGGTTCTCCTCGCAATCGTTGACCGAATCTACGAGAAAACAGAATGAAAACCACACTGAAGTCGTGTAACTGCCCTTCTTAAGAATATTGTTATATAGGCAACTTCAATCAAGCGTATGTGGTATTAAAACCAAAAATTTAAATAAATGTTTACTTGGATGACATAGATTTAGTACAGAATTCCCCAGCCCGGCCTATCTCGCAGACACATGTGTATTATTGATACCACTCACACACAATCCCTCACAGTAAGAAAAAAGGGTTGATAAATGGTGCAAAGTAACGGAAAAAGGTGCAGACTCGGTATAGGATTAAAGTTGCACCAGATTATGCACCTATAAAGGTGCATTTTTGCTAAAGTGCAAAGTCGCACCTCCCTTAGTCTTGTTCCTATACTATGGTCCTACTGCACGCATGTATTTATGTACTCCTCTATTAATACACGATTCGTAAACTCTATGTCAATCATCACATATATCTCACACTATTATGAGTGTATAGTCTTATGGTTTTAAATGAATATGTGCCAATTTTATTTTCATATAATCTTGAAATGAATTAAATGGGTCTGTAAATCAAACTACGGCCACAGCAAGGCTTTCAACCAATTACAGGGTCCGAGAGAAACAATAAAAGAACAAGTTAAAGAAGAGAAGGTGCCATGCCAAATACTAAATGTTTTTAGACCACTATAGACAAGAATATTACAATCGATCCAACCGAATAAAGATAATACAAAAAATGGAAAATTACTTATAAAGAGCGATATAAATATGACATATAATGTATTATACATTATATGTCATATTTATATAATACATTATATGTATATAATGTAAATTAAAAAAACTAACTAAACAATAATTATTTCGAGTACTTCATCAATAATAATAATTTTAATTTACGTTTAAATACAAAGAGAAAGGGGCTTGTAGTAATTTCTTTTGGAAGATCATTCCAAAATTTTGGACCCAAAAATATATATTTTTTGTTGGGCAAATAGTGTACGCGTTCGTGGTAAATGAAAGGAATCACTATGCCGAGTGGGGTAAGTATGAAAATAACTATTCTTTTTAAATATCGTCATAAAACTTTCAGGAAGTTCATTATTGGACAATTTATACATAAATATCCCAATATTATACAAATATAAATCAGTTAGATTCAATACTTTATTTGTATAAAATAATTATATTGTGTGAGCATAAAAACCTTTTTTTATTAACAATTCTAATAGTTCGTTTTGTATTTTAACTAGTTTATCAAGTAATAATAATGTACTATTGCCCCATGCTAAAATTCCATAATACATGTAAGATGATATTAATGTTTCAAAAGGAGTGTGTAAAACGGTAGTTGGAAAAAAAACTCCTTAACCTATATAAAATTCCAGTATTTCTAGATATTAAATTTCATAAGTAATTAGTATGTGATTTCCAAGATAAATCACTATCAATATATAAACACAGGAACTTAATACTATCCACTCGTTGTAAATTAATATTATTTATTAAAATATGTTCAGGGAGTAAATTTATCTTGTTACTAAAAACCATATATTGTGTTTTAACAATATTTACTGACAATTTATTTAAATGAATCCATTTCTGTACCAATTTCATTTCATTATTAACTATATTTAACAAGGCCTCTGGATCACGGTGTGAATAAAAAAAGGTTAGAATCGTCCGCAAAGAGTATAAAAGATAATACTTGAGAAGCATTAGGAAAATCATTCATGTATAATATAAAAAGAAGAGGGCCCAGGAGTGACCCCTGGGGTACTCCACATGAAACAAATCTGTGGCTTGACTCATGCCCATTGACAGCAACAAATTGTTTTCTATTTTCTAAATAACTCCTAAACCAGTCCAACGCATGCCCACGTATTCCATAATGATTTAACTTATATAATAATATATTATGATCTATCGTATCGAAGGCCTTGGAAAGGTCCAAAAATATCCCAACTGTATGTAATTGATCAACAACTTCCGTTAAATTCACTATATTACCTACCACAAACTTATTGAGAAAAACGATATTTTGGTTCAATGTGAATAAGAATGTTTTAAAGGTGCCTATATTTCCAAATTGTTTTGGCGTGATTTTTATAGTCATGCTTAATTTGTGTTTTATACAACCATTTACATACTATTAAGATATGGTATTTCATACAGGACAGTCACTTCAAAGACAATGATCGGTTTTACAGTGGATCTTGCGTTACGTAAGTATTACCTGCCATTACTCGACCTATAATTATCGATGTGCCGAGCACCTGGCAAAAGGACACGTATTGTCACGATAATGGTGCCCGAATGGTGCCTGCTATGACCCGGATCAGATGCTCCATGTTTGAGTTACAATACGCGGTAAATAGTTGAAGAAAGCCAAAATAGAAAACCTTTACCCAATTCGCAGTTGATTCCATTGTAGCCTGGATGACAGGTACATGAATATCCGTCCAACAGATCTTCACAAGTTCCTCCATTGAAACAGGGGGATGAGAGACACTCGTCGACATCTGTAAATTCAATTTCAGAAATATCGCATTAGAAGAGGTGGAAACAATCTATTGCCAGTTAGGGCAACTTCTGTAGCTCCAGTAACAAATCCCAAATCCGTGGTCGCAAGAATGTTCATTACAATCATTGATATCTGTATGTCAGAATGGAAATTAAATAACTCATATATCTACGTAGGCATGGTGAGTGCAAATATATGAAAAAAACATGCAATTGTTGCAATTAAAGCATCACATTGTTATACTCCATATTACATATAAGTGGTATAATACATATATAGGCAAACAGTTTTATGTTGGTTATATCAATACTCACATACTATTTGTATTGATTCTACTCAAAATTATTACGCTGGCCTACCCATGTCATAAATTCAATTAAGACTTTATCGGGGCTCGAACCAATAACTTCGAGATCATGAGTGTGATCTCTGAGTTACAATACGTGATAAATAATAGCAGAAGATCAAATACTTTACCCAGTTCGCAGTTGATTCCATTGTAGCCGGGAGGACAGGTGCATGCATATCCGTCCAACAGATCTTCACAAGTTCCTCCATTGAGACAGGGGGATGAGAGACACTCGTCCACATCTGTACCTGCAATTTCAGAAATATCACAGTATAAGTGATGGACAAATTAATCGTGCTAGTTATACGGCAAGTTCTTTAGCTCCAGTTACAAACCGAACTTAAATAATGTAACGAGCACTCGTCAACATGTGGAAGGATATTCTAACAAGATAAATTATTACCTATGCATTGATGGGGGAAGATGAAATGAAATAGGTTTATCACACCTATTTGGTTGGTACATTATGTTTTTATCAAATCGACAAACTCTCGAGAACAGTCGAGAAGGATTTACTACATGCATACTGTATATAAATCTCATGAGATAATGATTATAATGGATTACGATTAATAACGATGCTCGACATGATGAGAAAATCCCTGTGCATATTTACCATGTGTATCCAGCTCTGTTCTCCGAGTGCCGCCCACTGTTTATTGAAAAAGACCTACTTAAAGGGATAGTACAGTTCTGGTCAAACTAAATTGTAGTTACCAAAACTTACAACAAATCATTACAAACTACTAGTTATCTAGTTATAACTCCACCTTCCTCGAAAGGTAAAAAAAACCTACAAACGGCTAAGTTAAAAGGCTGTTATTATTCCAAAAGCGGCTGTTAAACTCAAGAGGGGCCCTAAAAATATTGATTTGAATTTGTTCTTGTATTGAAATAATGATTCAATAGAGAGATCATTAACAACTATTTCAAAACCAATGTGTATGTATTATACAGATTTTTTTTTTTTAATTATCGAATAAATGTGGGCCCCACATTTATTCCGATCGGATATACTTATTAATTTTTCAGCTGATTCTAAATCGATTTTGGTCAAATCAAGTTCGAAATATCCTTAAAATCAATATTCTTCCTTACACTTATTTTGTCATTACCTCACATATTATTTATTTCTTCAGGCGCCCTCTAAATTAAACTGTATTATCTCTTTAAGCCATATTACTAACATGCCTATTTTTGTTCAATACAGCTAGACAATAATTCGTAATTGCAGAGAGTATTTATCTCTTTTCATAGGATATTATTAACACATAACATATTTTAGGCAATCAATTTCAAAATGTGTATGATAAGTCTTATTATGGAAATAATGTACCGTACCGCAAATAATGTCAGTTGAGTTGACAACAGACAATTTTAAAGAGCATTGGAAATCAATGAAATAAATAAAATTTCGTGAAGACAAAGTTCATATTGTGTATTAATCTACATTCCAGTAATGTGAAAAAACACAAACAAGAAATAACAATATATATTTTAGAACATTGTACCTATTTCACACGGTTCTCCGGTGAGCGGGGCAGGACACTCGCAGTAGAAACCCTCCTTAGTCTCCACACACTGCCCTGGTGAACACGGGTTGCTCAGACAATCTGGACGAAATAGATTTAAAGCGGCAATACCAACGATTATCCTCATTGCATCGATAATTCATAAACATACGTATGCCTATACTATTTTCAGGAGCATAAATATGACGTACATGTATTTTCTTATACATGTATACTGTGTGTCTTAACACAAATCGTAAAAACGGAAGTGTAAGGTATTAAGATAAATTAAAAATGGACGTTATCCCTTTTTTTATTTGAGACGTGAACATAACCCTCCAAATGAATTTTAGTTGGGCTCTGTTGTGTTTGCCAGTCCCGATATATAATCAGTTCTTTGCACTTTGTAATGATGTTTTATTTGAAATTATGTAGTAAAAATATAATGCATTTATATTTTGTTTTCGTTTTTGCAATCTAGAAATAAAATATCAAGTCAATAAATGAAACAGTCCAGAAATCGCAATTAAAATGGTCTATCCTTTCCTTGAGACTGTTAGATGATAAAATATGATTATGTCCACCATTCCCAAATCGTTGTCTTTAACAAAATTAAAAAAAATTATTGTTGAATAAGGAAAATACAATAACTAATATGAACCATACCTGGCAAGGAACACACAAGAGCACCGCCGCCAAACGAACTTAAAAACCCCTTTCGCGCGTACTTGGGAACAAGACGGACTGCCGTGCCATTTGGGAGCTTCAACAACGGATCATGCTGTCGCAGCCATGGCAAAGACAACCTTAAGATTTAGAAAATAAATGCAATGTATAAACTGTATCACTAACAATCACTACCATTTTCAACATTTTCACCATCACACTATAAGTGTATTATAGTGTAGAATTACACTTATTAAGGCTAAAACTGGTAAAGCTTTCCATTAAATTTGGGGGTTAGCTAGGGCCACTAGCTTTGTGCACTAGCTTTCGGAAATATTGCACGTTTTCACAACACACATGTCTGCAAACTTATCATCTGATGGGTAAGATGATTGCAGGAATTGAGCGGAATTGATTGAGTGCTTAATGAGATAAGTTGACTTTGTGTTAGGGGGAAGATGTTGACTTCAAGAATGTGGTTCAGTGTCCAGCGGGGTCTAGTGGGTGAAACCCCTGGAAGCTTTTTAATTGTAACTATTCAATAACCTCACCGGTAGCTATCACAAGGTCAGCACAATTGTGCCGAGCCTGGAGGGGAGGGGGTAGGGGGGGGGGGGTAATCTGGATCAGGAGCCCCCCCCCCCTACCTACGCAACTGTGAATGGGCGTAGGCACACGTTCTTCTAAAGGGGGGCTAAGGTCTTTTGCCCAAATTTTCAACAAAAAAGGTCCTCGCGCCTCTTTAATGCCCGACAACAACATGCTTCTAATTTTTAAAGTCCAAAATAACACGATTCTGCCCAAATGTAAGACGGTTTTGCCTGAATTTAACATTATTTTTGCCCGAATATGACACGATTTTTCCCGAATTTGGCAGGATTTAGCCCGGATTTGCATGATTTGCCAACATTTCAGGTGCGTTTTGCCCGAATATTGCCGGTTTCAGAACTCCAGGGGGCTGCAGCCTCCATGCCCCCCCCCCCCCCCCCGCACCCTACGCCTATGCCATGTACAACATGCATAACAAGTGTTTCACTTCACCTTTGTTTCCCTACTGTTTTTTCAACTGTACCATAGACAACTTTCTGTCTCCATTTCATTCCGTCATGCAGCTAATTTCATCTGACCTTGCACCAACAAAGGCGGGTAACGTAACCATTGACATAGCAACAGTTACAACAACAGCGGCTACATAACCCACTTTTTTTTTAGTACACTCTCAAATGCGTTCAGATGATGTTTCATCAGGTACCGATGGTAAACCTGGCAACCTCCAGTGGTCATTCAAAACAGTTGATAGTGGTTTCACAAACATTGATTATTTTCATTATTAGCGATACCCATGAGGAAATAAATTACTAGAAATGGCAGCAGTTATGCAGATCACAGTACGCGTAAATTCACGCGTTTCATTTCCCTTTAATTTTCATGATGTGTTTTCAATGGTTGTCATCCGAAACTATTTCCTTTGACTGAAAGTGAATTTTGGTTACGAAATGATAATAATAACAATTACCTGTAGTTGTCAGGAATAGGATCGCAAGGAGCACTTGGTTAACCTACAAAATAAAAAATGTGAGGATGAAAATAGTGAACTGAGTTATTATAATTATGATATACACTCTTAGAAATATTGGGTAAAGCTTGGATACATAAGTGCCCTCATCGATGCATGGTAAACCAAAACTGGGCATTTCTATGCCCAACTGCATAATATTTTATCCAATTATTGCTCATTCTTACCCAATTACTGCTCATTTTGGGTAAGAATGAGCAATAATTGGACAACATATAATGCAGTTGGGCATAGAAATGCCCAGTTTTGGTTTACCCATCAATGAGGGCACTTATGTATCCAAGCTTTACCCAATATTTCTAAGAGTATAGCCATGCTTAGTTATCGCATTTTGTTGGCATGGATACAGTGACGCAGCCCGGTCATCTCGTGAGACTAGGCAGCCATTATCATTCACAGTACATAAGGAGGAGCGGAAGATGGAGGGAGAGGCATTATCTTCCTTGCTTCCTGTAACCTTAGCGAAGACGACCTCCTTTCTTAATATATTACAGTTATATTATATTGTATTATTTCGTTTATTTGAGTTTCTTCTCTATATGAAAATAGACTTGAGATTTAATCTCTGCACACAAATATTGTCCCTATCTTTGTTACTGGCATTGCGTTTTCTCTTTTTTTAAATTGTGTTATTTCCGTGCAATATGTTATACAATCAATTGTATAATGGTAATAAACATGATACAAATGTATATTGAGAATCACGGAAATAACAAAATAAGAGATTATTGCATTGCGGAAGGGGGTATTCATAGGCAGCTGGCTTGAAAGCGACGCCCCTCGCAATAATGAGGGGCGTGTATTTGTTTAATCGAGAAAAAAAATCAGTACAAAATAATCAGATTTACTTAGGTAATTCACATGGTTAATTTAACAGTTTGTAACAAATTGTTCTTTGTATTATCATAAATCAATCAAGTCCTTAAAGTCATACCTGTAAAGTGTCCAAATCCACGAAAATTACTTGGAGCTTCATCGTTTCTCTTCTACCGTATTGTTTAGCTTATGGTAAGAGAAGAATAAAATAGGGTTTGATTTTTTCAAATGTCCCTTTAGTATGAAGATAATTATCATTGAAAATCATTATTTCTAAAGCGTTAATCAACGCAATTGAAAAAAAGTACAATTGTCTCAGCAGAGAATGTCCGCATGCAGCACCCGTGAGAACATTCCGGAGATTGAACTTTGAGCCGAGCGAGTTCAAATTCCATGAATTATGTACTACGTGTGTAAAAATACACGGGTGCGAATATCTCAAACGGATCATTCATTACTACGACAAAAGTATGGCAGACCATCAGTATTCGGTGATAAAATATGAACTCAATATTCGTTTTTTTCACTAGGTAAACAGTGTTCGTTTTCTTTCAAACTTTCACAAATCTTTCAATTGTATTTTACAATGATATTGATGTAAGATTGAAGTCTCAAATGTCATTTTGTGCAATATCGGACACTTTACAGGCATCACTTTAAGTTCTGTATAGAATACAAATTTAAATCAAACGTTTGTTACGCGTTCTTTTCAAAGGTAGCAATGAACAATTTGTAGTAATATTTTAATTCCCTTTTTTAAAAGAAAAACACACGAATGCATTATTTTGGACCAAATGCTATTATATGTATGAATAAACTAGTCATAATGCAACAAATAATATAAAAGATTTAATTCAAACATCGTGGAAACTAACTACAAATATTATAAATGATTGAAAATATGCGAAGAAAAATAGGCTTCATGAATACATTTAAATACATTTTATTATTTCACATAATCATGTGACATTGGTTTAGTCCTGTAATGCAACGACAAAGTCAAGAAGGGTATCTCATATTAAGATTAACTAATAAAAGTTTGTAACAGATAATTCTTTGTAACACAATACATCAGCTAAGAACTTACTACATGGAACATGAATTCAAACCAAAAGTTTATCAGTTTTTTTTTCAAGATAGTAATAAATCAGCAATCTGTAAGAGTATTCGTCAATCTTTGTCAGCATCCTTGGCATGATAATAAGTCAACATTGTTATTAGATAGCTTTTTCAGTTAAATAAAAAGAATAATTGAATACAGTTTAAACAAATAATACATTAATTTTATAAACATTACATAAAAAGAAAACCTTTAGATGATAATATACTCACCATTTCGAAAGAAATACTGGTGTTGATATCTCAAATCCAACAGTTGTTCAATGCTAATAAAACTTTCTCTTTTACGATACAATTTTAAGGTAAATCAAACGGTCCTGGACGTGTCTCTCCTTCGAGACCACTAGGCACTATTGCTTTGATTTAGTCGATCTTGTATTAAGTTATATATATACGAATACATAGAATATTCGTGGCGAAGGGTGGATTTTTTGGGGGGGCACAAGACTGATTGGGGGCACAGCTTATGTATTTCTTTGTTTTTTTTTTCTCCATTTTTCCCCATAATGTTGTGTATTATTTTGTTTTAATTAATGGGGGGAGGAGGCAAGTGCCTCCCGTGCCCCCCCCCCCCCCCCCCCTTTATAGCTACGCCACTCGCCGACCAATCTTCGCAAGCTGCCAGATAATTAAAAAGTTAATTAAAGTATATAGAAAACTTAATTAAACAAAAGGAAGAGGTGATATATAGATAGAGGAGGAGAGAGGGGGTCTGAAAAAGATATGTTCAATTGAGAACATATTTCCATAATAGCTTAATGACATATTTATGAGCATGAAGAAAAAGAGGAAAATGAGAGACAAATTGGATGAAATAGATAGAAAAGAGAGGGAGAGAAAGAAAAAGATAAAAGGTTCCCGGAGAGAGATCGACAAATTTTCCAGTAAACCTTTTCCCAACAAACAATATTAATACATTACGGAAATATGATAGGAGGAAAGAGAAAGAGACAAACATACAAATATATGCACAAAACAATAGATGAATGGATATGTATTCTAATTAAGCGATAGAAACTTTCTCTTTCGTATGGATTTGTATAGACTTATTATTGTGATTAAAATGTGTGACTCTTTGAACTGAGATGTAATAAACCGAACCTCAAATATCATTATAATACGCAGAAATATTGCAGTGTGAGCAAAACAAAAGGGAAGGAAGCAGGAATTCATGAGCTAATAAATCACAGTTCTTAGACTTTCCATTGTTCATTATGGAACCATTATGGCGCCATTTTGTAGGTCATGTCAAAAGACTTTTGTTTTGAGTTCCGATGTCCGCCTCTCCAAATTCCTTATGACTGTACCAAAACTTAGATATTTGGCACACATTTAACGCAAAACGAGGTCTTCAAAACAAAATAATAAAAAATGGTCGTCAATACGGGAGCTATTTACAATATTATGACAAAAAGCATAGAAAATGC
This sequence comes from Echinarachnius parma, assembly GCA_037951105.1. NCBI lineage: Eukaryota > Metazoa > Echinodermata > Echinoidea > Clypeasteroida > Echinarachniidae > Echinarachnius > Echinarachnius parma. The sequence goes on from JBAMJV010003147.1 coordinate 114,910, forward strand.
TGTACATTTTTACAATTTATTATTTTTGTGCCAAACGGACTATTTTGATCTCTTTGATATTATGCAAGTTCGCCATCTGTAATAAAGTGGCTGACATTTCTTTAGTGTTTTATGTCTGTCAGGGTTCCTTTTCATTTACAAACTAATTCTGACTGAGATGATCTTCTTATGATTTGTCATACTCTTTTTACTACAATATTATGCGTTTATAATAATAATAGCAACAATAATAATTGTCAATTTTTATAAATTAAATGCGCTTTATTACAGTTAGGTCTAAAAGCGCTCGGAGCTGCAGTATAACCTTGGTTTTAACTGAGCAGCCTCATTCAAGCGCTCAAGCATTTCAAGGAACATTTGCCTGTCAAGTACCCATTTACTACACCTGGGTTTATATTTTCCTTTCCATAATATTCATACTTCATCATTTAAAACATATTTGCATATTTTTAACATACACATTATTATACAAAATAATGAAAACATTGGTTTTAAATTTCTTAATATGTTCATCAAAGAAAACGATTAATTCCTATGAAAGTTAATTTTAGTCAATGACAAATTATTATTGATAAATTTGATTGGAATTTGAAACAAAACGATCTGTATTGTATGGTATAAACGGGAAGTGGCAAAATACGTCAACTTATTACCAAATTAATGTTTACAATAAGATTCTAGGGAAAGTCACCAAATGCGGTTAAAAACGAATAAAAAAACTAGAAAAGTGGCAACCAAAATATGGAATAGGGGCACAGCTGCAGAACATTTCTCGTACAAAAGACGGGTGCGGTTCGTTATTCCGAAGGTTCGTTATTCCGAAGGTTCGTTATTCCGAACACGCAAATTTCCTATACCTGAGTGTTCGTTAATCCGAAAATGAAATAGGGTTCGTTAATCCGAACATTTGTTGCAATATTCCGAAGGTTCGTTATTCCGAAGGTTCGTTATTCCGAAGGTTCGCTATTCCTAAAATGAAATCGGGTTCGTTATTCCGAAGGTTCGTTATTCCGAAGGTCCGTTATTCCGAGGGTTCGTTATTCCGAAGGTTCGTTATTCCGAAGGTTCGCTATTTCTAAAATGAAATCGGGTTCGTTAATCCGAAAATGAATTTGGGTTTGTTATATTGCTATAATTTCATATAAAGAGATAAAATAAACTTAAATGTTTGATTGGTCTGGCCAAGAGGTCTGGAGGGAAAGGGGGAGGGGTATGATTAATGCAGGCTGTAAATTAAATAAACAAAACACAAACTATAGTATTATAACAAGCCCGATTTAATTTCGGAATAACGAACCCGATTTTATTTTCGGATCAACGAACCTTCGGAATAACGAACCTTCGGAATAACGAACCTTCGGAATAACGAACCCGATTATATTTTCGGATCAACGAACCTTCGAAATAACGAAACTTCGGAATAACGAACCTTCGGAATAACTGAACCTTCGTAATAACGAACCTTCGGAATAACGGACTGTAACCCAAAAGACATGTTTAAAAAAAAAGCATGTTAAAACAATGCACACATCCATACGCATCATGTGACAACTGGTGTTAACCCATTGCCTACGGGAATTTGGTAGTTCGTTATTAACTCTATATGGGGATTGCGGAATCCAATAGGGAGCAGCCTACTGCATATTGCCCCCCCCCCCCCCCCCTCCCCCCCTCCCCCCGATGATAAAGGGATTGTGCACTTCTGGTCAAACTTAATTCTTGTAACTAAAAACTTATAATATATGATTGAATACTACATTAATACTTATTATAACTCAACAAATTTCGAATGGAAAGTATATAAATGGCCAGGTTAGAAGGCTGATTTCATTTCAAAAGCAGTGGTTAAAGGGAAAGGGACGCCATATAGACACCTGGACATTTCAACCATTTCTTACAAAAAATAGTGAATGTGATGTTTGGTTAAAAATCATCAAAACAATTTAACCAAACTGCCTCCTCATGAGATGTGAATTCAATTCACGACCTAAGCACGAATGAACACAAAAGACGGCGAATTTCTTGAACTGTTGAAGGACCAATATTCAAGAGGTCTTTTCACTGCCGTCTCTTGCGTACCGAGCGATTTGTAATGAAATATTGCTTCCTGTCAAAAGTAATATCTTGGCAATTTTAAATGTCTATAGATGCGTGATGTATTCCCATTTCAATAGAATGCAGGTAGCAACGGAAAACACAAATAGAGATGATTGACCTCGTTATAAGGATTGCCAAAGGGGGACGAACAATGACTTGGATATTAATAGAACAACATATTTTCCGTATTTTATACTTTCATTATTTTGTAAAACATTAATTTTTGAGGGATTCCACATTCTACAAGCCATGCTTTTTAGTGGATCCCTCCATTTTCACTTGAAATTTACTTTCTGATTCCGCTTTTATAGCATGATTATTTCTAAATGTCAAAATTTAATTGTACCTTACTTTAAAAATTTTACAATTTCGTTGTATCTTTATTCATTGTATTTTAATTAATAATTATATCAACATACGGGGTGCCTGTATCAAAGTACGGGGTGCCTGTTTGGCACCCTGGTCTAACAAAAATGCAAACAGCCTCTATTGAAAGAGTCCAGAAACGAGCACTAAGGCTGATTTTGGGTCCCCTTTATGGATCATATGATAATGCTTTGGATGTTACGATGGTTGAAACTCTGGAAGATAGGCGGAAGAAAATATGCTTGAAGTTCGGCAAATCCCTCCTTAATTCTAATGATTTCCGGAACTGGCTCCCAGAACAGAGACCAGACACTGGAAGGCAGTTACGTCGTCAAACAAATTTATATTCTATTGGTTGTAGGACAGAAAGGTATAGGTCCAGCCCTATTCCTTACATTGTGAGATGCTTGAATAAAAATACTAATTAGATACCTTAAAATCCCCATGTATATTGATGCATGTAATACATTAGACACGTAAGTTTTGTACTATTATAATATACTGATTTGATTTGATTATTGTGTTATAATTGTTCACGCACATAATTCCGATCTGTATTATTATGATTATGATGCTTCCTATCTTTATCATGATGCTTCCTTTGTGTGAGGCATTTGTGTATAATAACGGGCAATTATACTTTGATGGTAAAAATGCATTTATTCACCCTTACGAATTGTATTGGATAATTGATTTGTACAAACTAGTTATTACAGCGAGATACAGTACCTTATAATTGTACATTTAATACTTTTGACTTTAAAAGTAAGTGTTGATTATTATAAGCTATTGAACCAAACCAAAACACTCTTATTGAAATGCATTTGAATTCGCATTTTTGTGTACGAGTCTCAATTTACGGGTGATATCATTATATCCATAATCCATGTAATTGAATAAAGTTAGTTAAGCCATTGAATGCAATACATTATAATTCATATATCATATCATTCTATTCGGATAATTAATTATTACTAATTTCCAAGAATTGCTGCTAGTTTATGTAGTTTTTGTATAAATCTTTAACTTGCTTAGTAAGTGTTATAAATATTAATTTATAAGTATTTTAAATTTTATAAATTTTACTTTTAAATATTAAATTTGCATTAGAAAATCGAATTAATACACGATGCCTTAATATTATATTATGGGCTTTTGTTATTACTCATTTCATGTATCAATATATAAAACAACATTATTACTCACTGTCGTTGGTTAGTAATTACGGCTAATTCGTTATTCTATTAATTTGTGATTGAGCTATATTATGTAATTTTCGTAAATTTTTAACTAGCCCAGTAAATGTTACAGCAGTCATAATGGTTTTAATGTTATCTTAAAATATAAAATTTGCATTAGGAAATATAAATTGATACATGATGCCTATTGATTTTTCTAATCACTTAATTATTGATTAATCGATATACAAAATAATAATATAATTTACTGTCTTTCGTTAGTATTCATGCCTAATTTGTGATACTATTCAGGTATATTATGATTTATTTCTCTAATTATTGTATATAATATATTAAGGTTTCTTTATACCTCGTGAGTTCATTAATGTTATTTCCATGTTTGTAAATATTGTTGCAAATGACACTGCAATTCAGCTTGTAGCTGTGAATGTGACATTTTGTTGAATAAAAATACCATTATTATAACATAAATTTTGATTGCAAATGTTTATAATGTATTGTTTAAACTTTCACAAATGTTGTTGTTACTTATTCATTGTAAATATATGTACCGTCTTGTTGAAAATGAAATAAAATTGAACATTGAACATTGAACATTGAAATTGAAGAGACTTTATGATTAAGAGTTAATCATGAACACGAACTAAGAGATACATTGGTATGTTTTGTCTTTATGTTAATTATTACTTTGTGAAATATAACTTCTCTGTTGTCTATTGAAGTTCAGTATGGGGAAATATGAACGAGGTTTAATGACATCACACGACATATTTAAACACACAAAAAACAAACTACTATGCACCTCCCCACAGTTCGGCCGATGCGCTACATCCACCCCCTCCACGTAAAGTTGGAAAAGAGAGTACAGTTTGGGTCAAACTGAATTTCAGGTGCCAAAACATGCACCATTACATTACAAATATTAGTTATAACTCCGCCATGCATGCACGAAATGTAAAAAAATTACAAACGACTAAGTACATGTATAACGCCTAATATAATTTTTTAAAAAGGAGCCGTTAAAACTAAATAGGGCGCTTTCAGTTTAAAAACTCATTAGTTTGAACCATTTTTAAAATGTATGGTTAAAAAAGATCAAAACGATTAAACCAAACTGCCTCCTCAAATAATTATGTGTAATAAATTCACGACCTAAGCACGAATAATCAGAATAAGCTTTTTAAAAACTCATGAGTTTGAACCATTTTTAATAAAACATTGTTTATGTAATGTTTTTTTGTTATAATGATGAAATAAAGAGATCATCTACAACGATTTAAAAACAAATTTGGTACATTTTCGAAACGTGTATTAAGCATTTTTTGTTCAAAGGCTGGTTCAAAATTATTGAACTATTGTGGGGCCCCACAATAATTACAGATGGTTATATTTATGGATACTTCTGCCGTCTCTGAACCGATTTTGATCAAATCAAGTTTAGTCTGTCACTAACATTGTATGCTCTTTCAAAGTTGATACCCAGTTTTTCATTACCTCAGAACAAATTGTTTTGATGCAGCGCCCTCTTTACCAAAACTCAACTATCCCTTTAAAGAATTAAAAATAAAACCATTCAAAACATCAGCACACATTTTATATTCATAAACAAACATCCGCACTAAATCATGATAACACGCGTAACATCTATTTTACACAATAAATTATAATTATAAAGGGATAGATATAACGCATTCTGCACCGTGTTGTAACATTTAGTGTTTATTATGGAAACAAAGGAAATAATAATTATGCCATGAAGGCAGATAGAGAAAATAAACTAATTTTACGGTATGATATAGCTTTTTGTCACACAGTACAGGTGTGACGGAGACATTTTAGTTCCAGTTACAGTCACACGTTACCGGACGGCTCAAACGAACGCCCGACGGATACAACAATGCGAATAAACTTATCCGGTGGTGACAGTTGTCTCCAGTGCTGCATTCCCAAAACTTTCCACCGGTACAAAAACAACGGACATCGCCCGGCAACAAACACATTCGTTGAACAGGAATCGCATAAGAACTGAGACGAGCAGATTACAAATTTGGCTTTCTGTTTGGCGTCCGTCAACCCTATCCGGTGATAAGTAAGTGACAGACATTTTATTAAATTTCTTTCAAAACGGCTTCCAGTATAGGCCCCACTCACTATGTACGGGGAGCAACATTTTCAATAAATTTGTCTACGTTCGTATGCGTTTCTTGCCCGTTTCTTGTTCGGCGAATACGTTCCTTATCAGGCTACGTCCGTTGATGTATCCAGTGAACAGTTTTGTGCATACATCAAAGGAGACTGGATATTATGTTCCCGCAAATTTTCTACGCGCCAGGTCTCCGTTTACGCTATCCGGTTATATGCGACAACACCCAAGAAACTTACATGACACATGTGGCTACGACCTGACAAGACATCACAAAGAATTCACAAGTCCTAGCTAGGCCCCGTTTCAGAAGGATTTGCAATCGATTGTAAATAGTTGCAATTAATTGCAAGTCAGATCATGCAACTAAAATGCCCAAATTTGACTTCAAATTTTGACTTTAAAGGGATAGTTGAGTTTTGGTAGAGAGGGCGCTAGACATAATAATTCTTTTGTGAGATAATAAAAAACTGAGTGCAAAATTTGAAAGAGCATAATATTTTAGTGACAGAATAAACTTTATTTGATCAAAATCGGTTCAGAAACGGCCAAAATATCCATATCCATAAATATAACAATTTGTAATAAAGCTGGGGCCCCAGGTTTATTAGAGAATTTTGAACCAGCCGTTAAAAATTTTTAAAAAATGCTTCCTCTTTTCAAAAAGTCATTTTAATAGTTGTTGATTATTTCTCTATCTAGTCACTATTTTTACGAACCTTCACAAGCACAATATTTTATTTTAAATGGTTTAAACCAATGTGTTTTTAAAGAGCGCCATCTTGAGTTTGAACGCCTCTGTTTGAATGATAAAAGGCTTTTTACTCAGTCGTTTGTAATCTTGAATTCCTTTCAAGCATGGTAGAGTTATAACTATTAGTTTGTAATGTAATGGTGCAGGTTTTGGTTACTAAAATTCAGTTTCACCAAAACTGTACTCTCTTTACCAGAACTCAACTATCCCTTTAAACGTGCATATTTTCTGACTTGCAATTATTGCAACTCTACAATCTCCAACGGGGCCCACTGGTCTAGAGTGAACTTTGATCATATGAATATATATACGCTTACTTTGAAGAGCCTAATATCAAAAGACGCTACATACACTTTCTAGAAACAAATACTTAACAATGCAGTACAATAATAAGCATTTTCGCCTACCGGTACTGATCAGTGCATAACTCCCATTAATTATAGTCGTATATATCCATTTACAGTTATAAATAATCAATAGTAAGTTAATAGTTCCAGCAGTTAGTTATTGTTAACAATATATTGTAATACAAGTACAATAATAAGTTCGATATATCTATTAACCAAAATATACAATTAAGACAATGGATACAATCAAATACACATTCCATTTCATATTATTCATATAATCATGGACCCTACTAGAAGGTATAAGTGTACATAGTCAGACAAAGAAAAACACTTTCCACAAACTTAAAGGGTACCCAAACAGTGGCATTTTCGCTTACTGTTACTGGTAAGTGCATGATTCCCATCACTTTTAGGCAGGGTCCCGTTGCAGAAAGAGATACAATCGATTGTAAGTTACAATTCATTGTAAGTCACAAACTTTGCGCGTTTCAACCAATAAGATTCGCGCATTTAGAATACGTTCTGACGTACAATTAATTGTAACTTACAATCGATTGTATATATTTCTGCAACGGGGCCCTATCACTACTAATGGAAATAATCCATGTTTCTCTTAAAACACTATCATCTGTTTTGACTGAACACAGGCCCTGGGGCTGCCATGTTTTCCAACTGTACCATATGAAACGTACGTTTCATGAGGTACCGTTGGAAAACATGGCAGCCTCTAGAGGACAGTCAGAACAGTTGATAGTAGTTTAAAAGAGATTACTAGAGATACCCATGAGGAAATATGCAAGTAGTAGAAGTGAAAGTAATTGTGCACTTATCAGGAACAGAGAGCGAAAATTCCAACGTATCATTTTTTTTTGCCTTTTTCATTTCTGCATGACATGATTGGCGATCGCGTGCTCTAAAAGATAAATTGAATATTGTTAGAACTCAAACTGATGAACCCAATTGTTAATCAATTTCGTGCTCAATTTAATTTGCAAATCGTCAGTTTGACTGCTGTTCTCACCAGTTTGACCGGAAATACCCTTTATTTATAAATCTTACACATGAGAATATGCAAAAGAGGCTTTCGAATTCTCGTAAGTTGTAAATTTGGTTTGTGTTTGTCATTGTTTATATCTACTTGTATTATATGGTTTTATATGTTTATGTGTATATATAAACTGTACATTTTATTTATGTTTTCATGAAAAATGGAATAGATTGAAATTGATTTTTTTTAATGATTACTTAAAAAAACATCAGATGCACATGTTTAAATGTTTAATACAGAAATTATTGAAAATGTTGGATATATGAAGACTATTGTGCTATATAATGGCTACTTTTCAAAATTAAAACAATCATGCAACTAAGCCGTTTATATGTTTTCAGCCATCCAGGCATCATTGAATTATAAATGTCCGTTTTCAATGATAACTTACAAGGTCTAGTGTCTAAAATTAAATTTGACTAGAACTGTATACTATCCCTAGTAACTTTGTTGACATATATTGGTTGATATATACAATGCATCTTGTTGTTATATGAAATATCCACTAGGTGTTGGGTAAACAATATAAGTTAAATGGCCCTTATATGGCTGAGTAATGAGCAAAAATGCAAAGTGACGATCCAGTGGATAATTTAACATCTGAACAATTCAATTGTAAATACCTTTTTAACGAAACGGACATTTGAAAAACCGAAACCTGTCCCATGCGTTTATTGTTCATACGAATACAACAAGATATATTATGAGGAAACCGCAATAATTCCAATTGGATTTTGAGAATTTGGACAATGTTACTAGGTCCCTTTAATATTCATGGTAATCGTAACGAAGGTTAAAGTGATCCAAGTAAAGTGTCTAACTCCAGGAAAATTATTTGGAGCTTCCTCGTTTCTCTTCTGCCGAGTTGTTTAGCTTACGCTAAGAGAAGAATAAAATAGGGTTAGATTTTGTCAAATGCCCCTTTAGTAGGAAGATAATTATCATTGAAAAATCATCATTTCAAAAGTGTTGCCCAACGCTTTTGGTAAAAAGTACAATTGCCGTAGCTGAACACGCCCGGCCGGCGCGCCACGCGATAACGGACATTCCGGCCGATAGACAGGGTAGCGCAATGAGTCGATGTACCCGACTGTTGAGCCGAGCGCGCGCAAATTCTGTACCGTCTGTGTACACGGGAGCGGATATCGTCAAACGGACGATTATTACTGCGACAAATCTACGGCAGGCCATCAGTATTCGGTGATAAAATATTAACTCAATATTCGTTTTTCACTAGGTAAACAGCGTTCGTTTTTTTTTTACTTTCATAAATCCTTCAATTGTATTTGACAATGATATTGATTTAGGATTGAGGTCTCAAATGTCATTTTGTGCAATATCTGACACTTTACAGGGATCACTTTAACAACGAAATCAAATTAATTGACTTAAATTAGATATAAGTGAATTGAATGGAATTGAAAAGGTTAATTTATTTTGAACAACATACAGATTCATCTGAAATTGTTGGGCTCACAATATGGATTTAAAATGTAAGCACATTATACAATTAAATAAACGTTACGAAAGCCAATAAGAAATCAATGTAACAACCCTTAACAATAAAACAAATACAAGGTATACTGAACACTTAAAAGGACTTAGTCATACAACAGTATCATAAACTATAAATGCCATCACTAATAAGCTGGTAAAATATATACAGGCAATTCAAGGTTTGATTTGATAAATGATGCAGATTTGCATTGCTTGTTTAAACAATAATGTATTTTTACAACTGAAAAAACGGGGGCTTCCCGGGGATGCCCCGTTTTCTTTGCTCATTTTTCGTTTATGCTTCTGGTCAGTTTCCCTATGTTTGAAATAATTACCCATTTTACGCACAGAAGTTACAAATCTTTACACGTCTTGTCTCTAAGCTCGATTCGAGATTTCCTTTTCGAAGTGGTAATTTAACAAGTCATTGTGACATTATACAGATGATAACTGGTGGCGGAGGAAACATTACGGAATGTTTCTCTCCGAAGGATTTGAAATGCTATTGAGGGAAGACGTTTTTGTCTTCGCGAAATAGCATTTCAAATCCCGAGGGCACATTCCATGATTTGCCCGAAAACAAAGTTAACATAATTATGTTATGTTAATATGATTTAGCGTTTGTAGAACAGTAACACAACTTAATTACCATAAAAAATTTAAATTTAGCGTGGTGCTAAAACACGTTATTTCCGTCGTTTTGCGACAGAAGTGGTTTAAACTTAACCCACGGTTTTTTCGAAAGCCGGGTTTATATTGACGCTTTGCCACCATGGTTCCCTTGGCATTATTCCTAATTTTTAATTAATTCAATAAACTCTTTCTACGCTCGGTTTTGACAGCGGGGACTGAGGTTAGCCAATCAATGACTCGTATTTGACCAAGGCAATTAACATAACAATTATAATAAATTTGTGCGTATAAATTGTTATAATCGCTTGCATGTACGCACAAACTTTAATTACAAAATTACTTCCAGCCGTGGAGCATAACCCTTGCAGTCGATAGCATGTATATTATTTGTTCAATATGTTTTACTGAAATTGTTTGCGGCTGGTTATCGCCCTATTACCCTTGCAATCGATAGCATGTATTTAATGTGTTCCATATTTGTATACGGAACTAAGTTACTGCTTATTATAACCCTATCAACCAAACTACCGTATACATATTATGGTTAAACGAAATCGTGAAACAATTCTTGGTCATATACAAGTATGAGAAGTCGTTTAGGGGTGACTTCATTTTTGTGTTAGGTTTATAGATGTATGAGTTCAATCTTCATGGCATGCGGTATACCTGACACACGGTGATAAAACTGGCCATACAATTGGCGTCGAAATACGTCCCCCTCTTCACAGCCGACACGCGCACCTTTAAACAAACTTGGTTGGTCTCATTTGACGGCTGCCCAGTTCCCCAGTCTGTGTGTGCAAAGTACATTAAGAGCGATTATTCGTCCATCAACATTAAGTTTAACAGCAAATAAGAGGGGTCCTAGATTATTAGCGCGAACAATTGCAAAGTATGTGCGAACAAGCGCGAACAAGTGCGAACAAGCTATACTACTAAAAAAAAGGTTAAGGATCACTTTTTTCTTAACTTGTATCTTTTCCAAGCTATGAGTGAGGTCTTAACTATTTCTTTATTTTTTTGTTTGACTAGATAGTGTCCTCATTGGAAAAAAAAATTATGTGAGAGACATATGCAACAACTTAACCACATGTGATATTGATTACAGTGTGTTTGAGGTCATTCAGGAGTAAAATATCTCATTTTAAATTGTATACACAAAATAAAAAGTGATCCTTAACTTTTTTTGAGTAGTACTGCGAACACATTTTTCGTTCGAACTCACTCGTTCGCAGTGAATGGTATAAATACTAACTATACTGAGAACAAGTGCGAACGAGATTTAACGCGAGTATTTATGAAATCCCGTTCGCACTTGTTCACAGTAAATCCAGTTCGTGCTTGTTCGCATACATTTGTTCCCGTTCATTCCATCAATATGTAGGTTATTTTTTCACTAAAAACTTTTTCAGAAAAAACGAAACCGGATTTCATAGCAGAAATTTTCTGTCATAATAAATAATTTCTTTGATAATTTATACATGAAAACAAAGCTGTGTTTCTCTTCTTTTTCATTTGATGTACAACTTATGGCACATAATTCAGGCATGACTGAATTAAAAGCAATGGAAATTGGTGTTACCAAAACTCCATTTGCACGCAGAAATTGCAAGTTTGGGCAAGTTTTAGGGAAGTAAACGTGCTTATTTTGAAAAAGGACAAACACTGCATAGAAATTCATATTTGTATCTTTTATATGACATCTCATGCACCAAAAATATAAACGATGTTTACCAGAGAACAACAATAAAGAAAACATGCCTGATCTATGCCAAATAAGTAGAAAGTTGAGTAAAGCGTGCGTGTTTTTAGTCCGTACGTTATTTTGGGAGGCCACGGCCGCTACGTTTTTCTGAAAACGTGGGGAGGGAGTGGCAAGAGCAGGGAGGGAGTACCGTCAACGTACGGTGTAAGTGCGTGGCCCGCACGCCACGCCTGGCCGTGAGCGGTTGCGTGCATCGTACGTTGCGCACGTGGTAAGTGCGTTGTACGTGCTTACAACGTACGGTCTCCGTGCGGTTGCCACGTTATCGTACGGAGGCCGTACTTACACGTGCTGCTCACGTACGGTGTCCTTACTCACTAAGTACGTGCAAGTGCGAACAACCTTTTCTGCTCATATTATACTGCAGAAATCAGTGCGCACAACGTGCGTTGTAAGTGCGGAGCACGTGCTTACTCGGTACGGTCCACGTGAGTTCTGCGTGCTCATTGGACAGTTGAACTGGGGAAGTGCCGAGTAAGCACGGACCACGCACTTATCACGTGCGCAGCACGCACGTGCGCTCATTGGCTGTAGAACGCAGCGAAAACGCAGCGAACGCAGCGAAAGTTCCTCGTGCACTAAAAGTGCTACGTCGTGTCTGCGTGCTCCCAAATCCGTACTGAGTCGGTACTGAGTCGGTACTCACCACGTACTGATACCCAAATTTTGTGACCACCGCTTAAAGCGGTGGTCACAACCCGCCGTACTTGCAAGTGCGTGCCCCGTGCGTGCTGTCTACTTGCAAAAACGTGGGCAAAATTTGGGTATCCGTACGTGGTGAGTACCGAATCGGTACCGACTCAGTACGGATTTGGGAGCACGCAGACACGACGTAGCACTTTTAGTGCACGAGGAACTTTCGCTGCGTTCGCTGCGTTTTCGCTGCGTTCTACAGCCAATGAGCGCACGTGCGTGCTGCGCACGTGATAAGTGCGTGGTCCGTGCTTACTCGGCACTTCCCCAGTTCAACTGTCCAATGAGCACGCAGAACTCACGTGGACCGTACCGAGTAAGCACGTGCTCCGCACTTACAACGCACGTTGTGCGCACTGATTTCTGCAGTATAATATGAGCAGAAAAGGTTGTTCGCACTTGCACGCACTTAGTGAGTAAGGACACCGTACGTGAGCAGCACGTGTAAGTACGGCCTCCGTACGATAACGTGGCAACCGCACGGAGACCGTACGTTGTAAGCACGTTGTAAGCACGTTGTAAGCACGTACAACGCACTTACCACGTGCGCAACGTACGATGTACGCAACCGCTCACGGCCAGGCGTGGCGTGCGGGCCACGCACTTACACCGTGCGTTGACGGTACTCCCTCCCTGCTCTTGCCACTCCCTCCCCACGTTTTCAGAAAAACGTAGCGGCCGTGGCCTCCCCAAAAAACGTACGGACTAAAAACACGCACGGTGGGTTGTGACCAGGGCTTTAAGCGGTGGTCACAACCCGCCGTACTTGCAAGTGCGTGCCCCGTGCGTGCTGTCCACGTAGCTTTAGTCGCCGAGCTTTCCTGACTTAGCAGCTGACAATGGACTTGATGCATGAGTGAATTTACACAAACATGGGGATCAGGGAAAACATGGGAAACATGCTAGATCAGGAGAGCTACTCATTTGGGCTGAAATCAAGCATGTTTTCATTGTTTTCGTTCTCTGGCATAAATCATTTAATTTTAATCATGAGGTGTCATATGAAATATAAAATATGAATTTGTATGCGGTGTTCGTCCTTTTTCAAAATACGTGTACTGCCCTAAACACTCACCAAAACCTGCAATTTCTGCGTGCAAATGGAATTTTGGTAACACCAATTTCCATTGTGCTTATTCAGTCATGCGTGAATTATGTGCCCTAACTTAAACATCAAATAAAAAAAGAGAAACATAGCTTTTCAGTCATATCACGTTAATATGACAGAACATTTTTTTATCTGGGACACGCTATAGTTCGCGCTTGTTCGCATTTGTTCGCGCTAATTAGTAGGACCACTATAACGGAATAAGGGTGTTCAATAAAAATAAAAAAATGACATCAGGGAAAGACCCCAGGGGCTTGTTTCACAAAGATTCTAACTTGGACTTGACCTGGAACATGACTCTAAGTTAATATACCTGACAAACAATGGAAAACGTTAATTCCTTTGTGAAATTTGATTAAGCAGTTATTTTGAAAAGGCACGAGGTTTGATAAAATTAGTTATATTTGTTATTATCAAGTAGCCTTGAAATAATTGATACATCCTTTTGTTGGAAACCTAATGTACACTGCGAAAAATGCGGTGTTAAAAGTGTAACACTAAGCAGGTGTCAAGCTGGTGTCAATTCAACACCAATGTTCTTTCAAGTGGTGTAATAGTTTTGTCATGAAAAGAGGGTATTCACTGACAACACCAGGTCGGTGTTAGTTTTCCACCAAAGAAGATATTTGAACACCCATGGGTGTCTGGTATCTTAACAACAGTGACGGTGTTACTTTAACACTAGATAGGGTGGTCCTCTATTAAAGCTGGGCTGGTGTTAGATTTAACACCCGTGGTATTAAATCTAACACCATTCTGTTTACAGTTTACCCTTTTCCCGTTTATTCCAAGGCTAATTCACGGCATTTCCCATTGTTAGGTCCACTTAGAGTTAAGTTAAACTCTGAATCGTTGTGATACACCCTATAATTATAGAGAGGGAGTAAGATGGGGAGATGAAGGGGCTAAGAGAGGTGTGTAGCAGTGTGGGAACCGACAAATCCGTCTCTGTTTCGACGGCTTTTCCACTTAAGGCCCAGTCTCACTACCAGTAGGAACCCAGGCCGACACCTAACTGATCAACTCGGGGTCGTTCGGGGTGATGTCGATTACATTTGAACCGAATATTAGATATGGAGGAAGAATAGATATATATCTCTTGTCCAAGCCCGAACTTGATGAACATTTGGAATTATGACACACAAGTTACACAACCCAAACAGATCGGACCCATATCGACGCGACAATACGGGTGTGCACTGGTCGGTTTGCTTTTGGTTTCGATTCGGCCTGTTATCGGGATACTGTCAGGCTCGATTTGTCGAAGAATTCTGTCTTACGCGCTCGAAATAATAATAAAATAATAATAATAATAATAAATCATTTATAGAGCGCGGAAACTATGTATATATATTCTACCGCGCATATTAATATTAATACCCATGGTCATCAGGTACATTTCAAACCCACACAATGATATTGCATACTTTCTCAACTCCCCGGGGAGCATACTAGCCGTGCTGCCACTGATGATGGCGCAAAGGCTAATTAACACCCGACCATGGTACCCATTTATACACCTGGGTAGAGAGCAGCAACTGTGGATAAATTGTCAAAGATGGGGGCCCGAACCAAAAACCCATCGAGACCGATATCACCCCGATAGCAGAGCAAACTTAAACTGACAGCTAATGGAAACCACCCCGAATTGTCGATTTTGAGAATTTGGGGTTTAGTCTGGTTGTGTGTATCTGGCGCGGAATAGAGACCAGAATTACATTCGGCCGGCACCAAACCAAACAATATCGTTGTTTTTGTATGGAAAGTGCATTTAGCGTCTTTTGGAACTAAGCTCTTCAAATACACTTACTGATCTCGCCGAACGGATACTCAAAGGGGGATACAGACGCATCACGTTCACACATCCACGTAGCCTCTTCCTCTTCCTTGCAGTTCACCCACGCGAACTTTCTTGAGCCGAACAAGTCCTGGTGGAGCGAGAGGAAAAAGAGAAAATAGCTCATCTCCGCGTCATCTTCGATGAAGAGAAGCGATGCGCTCCCGTGGATGGTCATGTCTCCTGCAACTGTTGCCAAGGATGCCGCGGTTGCGGGAGGGAGGTTGGTGCAGTAGTCACGGGCATCCTGCCAGGTTCTATTACCGCCGAAGTGGTAGCACTTGCTTCCATTGCATATCCAATCTTCGACTGGAATGGAATTTAGGAAGGAGGTTTATGTAAACCATGGATATAATTAAACTATGAACTGCCGCTTGTCGACGGTCGAGTAAAAGGCGGAAATCACATTTGCTAATTTTTAAAATAAAAAAATGCTTTAGTGGTGTTTGCTAACAATCGGCTTCAAATACAATTCACCATCAAATGAGAACATGAGAACAGACATTTGTTAGGTGTATTTAGAAAATATGCAGCTTCAACATTGTTGAAAAGTAAAATAAATGTAAATGTTCCCTCATCAATTTAAAAATGGGGCTCCTCAGTGCAACCATGTATTAACAAAAAATACATTTTTTAGTTGTATGTCAAGTTTTTCAAATAAACTAATTGCATATCACTATTGGTACGCCTAATGTTACCTAATTGCTGCATATGATTACAAAAACACTGTAGCATTCGAAATGGAATGACGATTAAAAACATTGATAATCATATTGAAGGTGTAGGGAGCTTTGCAGAATGACTGTTGTATTTTTCAGAGTGGATAGACTGAAATGATCATCGCCAGACACTGGTATAAACACCACCTTTCAAAGTGATCCATTAACTTCGTCAAATTCGACCAAAATCTCTTGTGGGGTTTTTACAATCCCTTGTACCTTGCTCTTTGGATTATGTTTGAAGAATGAAATTGGTTTTAATTATTGTCTCCTCAATGCTAATTTGTAGATATGTCAAGTTATAGTTGAATGCAATAGCGTTCCAGGAACGCCTTTCGATTGTATTACTCCATTGAGTCCAGGCCCCATATTCATAGAAACCCCGCTAGCTTATAGTTCCTTGCTCAGTGTATTTTAACTGTGCAGTTTATTAAGCAACAAAATGTTTTCCTAGTCCCAAAATATATAAGGTATAGCTAGGTAATACTTAGGTGCCCAATAAGTTAACCCAAGTTAGCAAATACAGTTTAAATCTCAGCCACGTCATCCAAAATATATTTAGCAAGGAACTATGCAACACTGTTAAAACGCTGTGTAAACAAATTCAACAACTTGTTGAAATTTTTCAACAACCGCTGTTTAACATATGAACCATCCAACTGTTGTTGAAAACATTCAACAACCCCAGTTGTTTAAAGTTTACACAACTGTTGTTTTAATTTTCTCAACAACAGTTGTTTACAATAAATTTCAACAACCCTGTTGTTGAAATAGTTAATCAGCTCGACAATACGTCATAAGTGTTTGAAATGGGAATTGAATGGGGAAAATACATCATCAAAAAGCATCGAATAGATTGTCTTACACTAAACTACAATAATCAGAACTTATAGTTACCAATCTCACAGCGTTCACCAGTGTAAGGAGGTTGACACTCGCAGTAGAAACCAACATCGGTCTCCACACACTGCCCTGATGAACACGGGTTGCTCAGACAATCTGATTTCATGTAGAAGAATAGGAGAAAGAAGGCATATTTTTAAAATATGTATACATATTTTTAAAGGGCACCTTCATCTTATGTGTAAAAGTGATAAGTTTCAATAATCCATTTGACCAACAACTATAATTTAATGTTTCCACAACATTTGTTTCCCTCCAAACTTTATGAAAAAAAATATAATTCCAAACGAACATTCATCGGCCTGCAGAAACAGACTGGTTATATTGTCATGGGAACTTAACCATCCCCAATAGACGATAGATGACGGCTTCCTTCTGCACACGTATGAACACATACTGGCGAGTTTTTAAACTAGGATCATAACATAGTTACGAATAATTTACCAAAAGGCCATTGTTAGTTTAGTATGATGTTGTGGTCAAAATCTTCTTATAATACCAGTTTCTACCCAGGCTTTAATCCTATATAAACTGGGTTCCAAAAGAAACTTATCACTTCTTCAGAGCGACGCTCACTAAAATCCATAGCATCAAATTGAATCATATTTAGACACAGATAAGCTATCATTCTCCTTATGAAGCATATCTGAAAAATTGAAAGGTTGCTTTTGCCAAAAAAGAGAAAAATGCGATGGAATCGCTACAGGTCACTTTACAAAAATCACAGAAACTGCTCGCTGCGAACCTCCACGAAAGGCGGTCTATTCAGAACTTTCAATAGCTATTCATTCAACATCAAAGGCGAATTATGTAACCATCAGGCTGGCTATTGTCCGTACCTAGCTCCGTGCCCGGAAGGCGAGCAGTTTCTGTGATTTTTGAAAAATTACCTCTTGCGATTTCACCTTATTTTATTCTTTGTTGACTAAATCAAAATAATTTTGTTTAGATGTGAATGCTGAGGAATATTATAGCTAATCTATGCCCAATTATGATTCATTTTTATGCTTTAGATTTTAATGTGTGTCGCTCTGAAGAAGTGATAAGTTTCTTTTGGAACCCAGTTTAGTAAGGTCACACATTACAGACCTAGTTTAATGTATCAACAAAATAGATTGAATTAAATTGTTTAGTTGAAAAGGTTTTATGTATTGTCCACAACATGCAGATTCTTCTGAAACTCGTTGGGCGTACAATAATAATGAATTTGACATTTAAACTACATAATTATACAACTGTTTAAAGTTAAAAATTATAATTGTACCTTACACTGGAAACAACATCATTAACAAGCTGGCAAATATATGAAGGAAATGTAATGATAGAATGCAACTATTAGTTGAGCCAGCGTAGAATTTATAAGTGAACAAAATGTATTTCATCCAAAATATAATTCCAAAGAGGTTTTTACAAAGCACATGAAATAATATGACATTCTACAAACAAAAAACATGATTGATATTGTGTATCCCATGGATGGTAAATAATATAAACCAGACAAAATCGAGATACGTCCATACCTGGCAAGGAACAGACCAGTCGGGCGCCGATTCCACCCGGATTGACCAGGCTCAGCTTCCGATCCTTGGACTTCACATCCTTTGGGACGAGTCTCACTACGTCACCAGAAGGCAGTTTGACTTGAGAACACTGGGGCATATTAAAGCACTGCTCAGTCCCCTCGGCATTGCACATCAATCCTAGTTTACGCAGAGAAGGAAGAAAATAAACAAAATCTTAGTGGCCACCTGTCAATGGCATGCAACCTGCCTATAGGGGTCTACAAAATGTATCCCGTAAATACAGATACTATAATATAACCATTCTGACTATATAAGCCGGTTTGACTATTAGAGAACTGCTTAGTTTCCTCGCCATTGCCCATCAATCCTAGTTTATACATAGACATGATAGAGAAGGAAGAAAAAAGAAAATCTTAGTAGCCACCTGTCTATAGCATGTAACCTGCCTATAGTGGTGTTCAAAAGCTATTCCTATATAGCTGCAGAAACACATACTATAATATAAGCTGTCTGTAGAGGTCATGTATGTCTACAGCAGTGGCCACTTTGTCCCCTTAATAGGGTTGTCAATGTATACACAGGGGTGATCTGCACTTAAACATTATTCTGCTATAATGAGCAATATATATGTACATGTATTCATATTTGTATTATTTGTATTATTTGTATTATGTATTTGCTGGAGCTACAACTACCTCATCCTTCCTAAGGTGCAGTGGCAGCTCATTATGACTTCGCCATGTCGCATTTGCAACGGATGGAGGTCAAGGTTTCCAAAGTGCTCAGGAGATGGCTTGGAGTCAGCTGTAATCTTACCGGCGTGGCTCTATTTTGTAAACAGACAAAGCTGCGATTGCCATTAGACGGCCCTACCTCAACCCTGAAGAAGACAGCTTACTTCAACTCCGTCACAGCTCTGACGAGGTAGTTCAGTCGGTCAGACCTGAGATTCGGTGCGGGCGAAAGTGGAAGCCGGAGAAAGCTGCAGAAAGAGCTACCTGCAGACTACTGTTCGAGGAAATGGCGAAGGGTCAAGCTGATCGTCCAGGAGTAGGAGCGATCAAATTCAGACCCTAAATTAGAAAAGCTGTCAAACCAAGAACACCGTGCTGAGATAGGAAGGATCGTTCTTAGCGAACATGATGATGACTACTTTGTCCGCGCAGTGCAGATGAGTGTGCAAGGAAGATGGACCTCATGGGAGAATGCCAAACAACGCGACCTCAAATGGAAAACGCTTCACGACATGAGCCCAAAGCTGGTGCAATTTATGATTGGTGCGACTTATGATACCATATGGCTTCCCCGGCGAACCTTGCAAGATGGGGACTACAAGCTAGTGACGTATGCAACCTTTGTAATCAAGGAGGATGCACAACCACACACATCCTTGCGGGTCGCTACACCTGGAGATATAATCGTGTACAGCAGGTTATCACACACAGTCTCGAGGAAGAGGTGAGCAGAGTGAACGCGTCGCCATCTACGAGGAGTAAGGAATTCCTCATTAACTTCGTTCGCGAGGGAGAGACAAGGCCTAAGATGACTCATAGAAAACCTACTGGCCTTTTGTCGTCGGCGAGGGATTGGAAGTTGTTGACCGACCTACGCACAAGACAAGTCTTCCCAGAAGAGATTGTAGTCACAAATCTTCGTCCCGACATCGTGATCTTCTCAAGACAGAAAACATCTGTAATCAGCGCTAGAACTAACCGTTTGTGACGAGGGGAATATGCCAGGCGCTCACGAGAGAAAGCAGAGGAAAGTACGAGGAATTCCTCAACTCATGTTGCGAGGATGCTGGCTGGACTGCTTCAGTGTGGCCGATAGAGGTTGGTTGCAGGGGTTTTTGCTTCTAATTCCCTCCTACCTTCACTCTTCCGGCTTGGGATCCGACGTTCATCGGGAAAAGCTCTGGACAGATTAGCCTGCAATGTAGCAGAGAAATCAAGCTTCCACCTGTGGATCCAACGACATTCAACGGCTTGGGCCTTGCCCCATGCCTAATGCCAATTACGTCATAATGGATGCGCGCCAGGCCACATGACTAACGCAGCTCAGTGATAAATTACCAAAGAAGCATGGATCAGGTATTTGATTTGCGAATTTTCCTTTGATATTATACGATTAAGGTGTTCGGATACTTTTATTATCCACTAGCTGGAAAGTTATAACAGTGTACAAATTCAGCGCAATTGGTTAGCGATCAAATATTCCTTAAGTTTGCATTTTAGCTCATTACTTGGCCATGTAACATCCATGTAACGTAACATTTTCACACATTACTGGGTTGGCATATCAGAGCACAACAATACACATGCAGGTTATCAACCATTCCATCACTGTTTGTTCATGTCAACAAAGATACTCGGTCCCTTTAAAGCCAAATAACAGTACTGGGAATCGCCTTGAACACACAAAATGAAAAATATGCTTTCATCACCTACGACGTGAACGAATATTTCATAACTTAGATGTAAATGTAAAGATAAGTTCAAAAACTGCTTTGAAATTGACTAATTGATTATTATTACGTTCCAAAAAAGAACGATGGTTGACAAGTTCAATTTAACCACGTGCGGAACCGCGTATGTACGCTACATGCAACAGATTATGTTAGCGCACAGTATGCCGGCCGGCTTGTCGATATATCCGGCCCAGCGCTAATATAGCGACGTGGTCAGGTGCGAACGGGCGGTGAATTTAGGCCAAATTTCACGGGCGTGCATAGGATTTCCTCCGATATTTGTGCATTTAACGATACTAAGGTTCCGATTTGACCACACAGGCCATTTTAAAAATAATGTACTTATTCAACAATTCTGATCAATAAGTTTGGCGAATATGGATGCTTTCGGTAACTTTCCCCAATACTGTTATTTAGCTTTAAGCAGAGGTGTAGTTACTGGTAATCATGTAGGTCATCAAGTGGTCCCAATAATGCTCATCACCATTGAACAAAAAACAAAAAAAACGAATATTAAGTTGAAATAGCAAAACCTTGGGAGCGTGCATCCAACATGATAAGTTCTTAGTTGTTTTGGACATTTATATGAGTGTTCTATGAATCGATACATTGTGCTGCATTTTCAAATGTCTTTATGATAATTTAAAACCTATGTATGCATGGTAACTAGAAGTTCGCAGACAAAAAGAAATAAACAAAAATGGTCTACTTAGCGTTAAATATTAATCATTAATATAACTTGTTCATACAACATCAACATGACGTAAACAAACTTAAACAGTTTCACCCTTTTGATAAAAGAACAAAACGTAAGGAAAATATAAAAACATTTAATTTTCAAAATTAGCATCGCTTTATTGAATTAAATAAATCAGATGTTTTAATCGTAAAAACTTAATATCCGAAAACAACTATTTAGCAACAACAAAAAGCGTTTCTAAGTTTTAGAAAAATTAAACATACCTTTGCCTGTCAAGAAAACGATGAACAGAACCAGTTGAGTGACCTGTACATGAAATTAGGATAGGACATGTAAGTATTGTTATTGAATATAACAAAAACACATGGGTTGATGAATTAACAAATCTCTGTATCTATATTAGATTATGTGATAAGACGATGGCTGCCGAATCGCCGAATCGAAAATAATTGAATTACAAACGTAAGGAATTTCAATTCCATTATTTTTTCCCTAGAAATGTGTTCAAAACTTGGAGAAAGTATTATTTGTCAGTTACTAACAGAATGTATTTAATGAGCAAACGGTTCGTATTTTTAAAATTATCCTTGTACGGACACATACTATTCCCATTCGATTTTATATACGCAATTAATTTTTTTAAGTAATTTTCTTATAAGATTTTCAATTTCAATTTCAATTTCAATTTATTTCCACTTGTAAAAATTACAAATATATACAATATATGATATGCATGAACATCAAATGCATGATTGGTTACAATTAAATGAATAAACAAAACAAAAGTGGGGGAATCATAAAAAAGCACATTATATGAATTCGAAACAGACTCACCATTGTAGAAGTTTGTATCAGAAGCCCAGCGCGTGGCACCTGACTAAAATGTTTTCTCTAGTTAAATATAAAAACTACCGCGTTCTATCTAAGAGAACAACCGTTAGAATATTGATACTAGCGCATTTAGTTTCTCCTGGCCGTTATATCAGCTGATCAATGTTTGCAAATCACAGTTTAGTCATGAAGTCATGACCATTAGAATTCTCAAATATATTAAGATTCTTTAGATGTCACGCCACTTATATACAAATGCAGACGTGATTTATAATAAAAAAAAAAAAAGCATGATCAATTCTTTGCAACTGCTGCTTTGATATATTTCATGAAATCAATATTTATATTACAATAACCTGAAGGTCATTAATAGATTGTTTCATCCCTTGTGCGAATGGATGATGAACAAATTCATCGAGAATATTAAGGTTGGACATTGATGATGCGTGTTGCATGTGGAGTAGCGAAAGGGGGAGGGGGCTAAGCCCCTCGATCCCCTTCCCCTCAGACGATTTTGTTGTTGTTGTTGTTGTTGTTGTTGTTGGTTGCTGTTTTTTTCTGGTTGGGGGTGGGGGGGGGGGGGGGGGGCTTGGTTGCTTTTAAGCCGGTAGCTATGATTGTGGGGCTTTGAATAGCTAAAATCCAAAGGCTTCGGGGGGCTACGTCTCTTGGACCCCACCCGAAGACGGTGCACGCGACCTTAGGTTGGAGCCCCTCCTCCCCCCCCCCCCTGCAGAATTCCCGATTACGCGACTGCGTATGCACATGGGAAATTTATGGAAGTTTTGTATATAATTGTGTTGCAACTTTTCATTGCGAAGTTGGATTCTTGTATAATACGTCTCCTCCAAATCAGGATATTACCGTTTGATACATATTTAGCCAGAAGTAATATCAAAATGGAAAGCATGCATTCATTCCCAGCCTTCTTTAATTTCAATACATTGCATTAAAAAGAACGTGTACATTACACGCATCTGAAAAGTCTTGAATAGGGACACTTCGTTTAGCTCATTATATATTTTACAAACCGTCTGTATACTGAGTAGTCCAGCTTAAAGGGACTTAGTAACATTGTCCAAATCCTCAAAATAAAATTTTAATTCTAGCGGTTCCCTCATACCTTGTTGTATTCGTATTAACAATAAAATCATGGGACCAGTTTCGGTTTTTCAAATTTCCCTTTCCTTATAAAGATATGTACGATCGAAGTATACAGATAAGAAAAACTCCTCCGGAGTTTTGAAACCATGTACAAAGTGAGTGCAGTGAGTTAGTGAATATCACTTTGCATTTTTGCTCATTACTTGGCCATGCAATGTCTATTTGACTTGAAATGTTCACACAATACCCTGTGGACATATGAGATAACAACAATATACATTGCATCAACCCTTAATCACTTTTTGCACATGTCAGCAAAGTTACTAGATTCCTTTAAAAAGGCATAATTTTGACTTTTACAGTTCTGTTTTATGCTGATGAGATCCAGGATGGCGTGAACATGTCACCCTTGAGCGATATTATTTATGAGCGTAATTTAGACAATGGGGTAAAAGTTGCTTAATATCATTGATGGTGTTTAATTTAAATTCCATCAAGGAAGGGAAGGATAACATTAAAAACATTAAAGTGATTGACCATTAACTTTGTCAAATTCAAGCAAAATCACTTAGGCCCAGTCCCATACTCGTGGTTTTCACGGCGACTCATAACGGTTTACTAGAACGAATCGACTCGATTTAGCCACGGTTTAACAACGAATTAGGAAGAATTGTACGGCGACTCAGAATGAATATTCGTTCTTCGTCGTTGTTCGACGAGTCAGTTCGTCCTTCTTTTGTCTTTAACCATCACAGGAGAACAATCGTGGCAGAAAAAAAGTGGCGGTCCCATAGTGGCGATTTCTACGGCGACTCTCAACGGATTACCATTCGTGGAGAAAATCACTCGAGTCGTTGTAATTCGTTGCGAGTCATTGTAATTCGTTCTTCAAACCGTTGCGCATCGCGAAGAACGCCGTGACTCGTGTTACGTTAGCGCAACGATAGTTTTGAACCGGTTCAAAACTGTCGCCATGCCGCAACGATTTCCTCACATTCTTTTCATGGAACAATCGGACAGTGCACAATAAGAACAATCGGACTTGTTTGAGTCAGTTTAAAAACGAGCTCTTCGTATAATAAATCACATAAATTGGTTTCTTGAAATTAGAAACATTGTTTGATCGTAGAAAGAATATGTGTTTACTACTCTTTAAACAATTGCAAAAACCTGATCATAAATCAAATTACCTTCTTCCAGAGCGTATATTCCGGATATTGCATGTGTAGTGGTAGACAAATATGCCCAACCCAGATGCAATACAAACCGCTGCAAACATAGCTTTATCCCATGGTGTTTGTATAATCTTCAATAATAAATGTCTGTTTTATATTAATTTTGATATATATTTGTACAAATATTATATTGTATACCCTGTAATAGTTCCCTCTCTCGCTCATATTATATTGAAGTAGTAAATGATGATAGTTATCGATGCATATTCTCTTTTTTATTGATAATTTGTTAAAGTAGCAACCTGTATTACCAAACTTAAATCATTTTATTGATACTATGGTTGTTATGGATACACACATGTCACATATGTTATTGTATTATTCATGAAACATATCTAATTAATCAAATTAAAGATGCTAGAATACTTAAAATACTTAAAATGAAAATGTATGGGCGTCCCCTTTTTTCCTCTTCTTTTCCTTCTTCCCCTTCCCCTTTCCTCCTCCGCCTCATCTTCCTCTTCCTCTTCTTCTCTTTCCTTTTCTCCTCGTCTTCTTTTTCCCCTTCTACTTCCCCTCCCCCACCTCCTCCTCTTCCTTTTCTCTTCTTCCCCCTTATCCTCTATCTCCTCCTCCTTATTTCCTATCCCTCGTTTTCTCCTTCCGATGTTTCTTCTCCCCCGGCCCCCTCCTCCTTTCCTTTCCCTTCTCCTCCTTCTTCTTTTCCCCCCTCAATATTCTAACTCAAACTGCAATCGTTCGTGGATTTATTGTGTATGTTAACTTCGTAGGCGAGCTATATAGCGAAATATGTCAAACTATTTCATCCACATTCAGGACATACCTTGCTTGTTACATGCATGTTCTACCACAGTCATAATATTCCTGAAAGTTGATTAAAACATTTCGTCGCGTTGGTTTCGTGTCGGTTCGTATTGGTTCGTTCTGATTTGTGTTGATTCGTTCTGATTCGTTGTAGTTCGTCGTAAAAATCGCCACTAATGGGAAAATAATAGAACGGAAAGCGGCGATCTTCACAACGAAGCGATACGAGTCGCAGCGAATTGCAACGATGTGGAACGACTTGACACGAATATGCAACGGCATATACAACGATTTTTGGTGAAATTCGTTGTGGCGTGGCGACCGTTTTGAACAGTTGAAGACGGCGATTTTGGCTCCGCTTTCACGATTTTCTTCACCATGTTCACGATGCGCTACGGTTTTGGGGAATAATCGATACGATGTAATACGATGCAACACGACCTAAGCGATTTTCTCGACGAACGTCAAATCGTAGCGAGTCGCCGTGAAAATCGTCAGTATGGGACTGGGCCTTTAGAGCTTACACGCGTCTCTTGTACCATTTCGTTTGGCTCATGGCAACAGCAGAATTAAATGGGTTTAGATTTCCTTTCAAATGTCTCCATATAGTTATGGACATATTTACGATTGAATTGAACAACGTAACGGAACGCTCTGCGAATGTGGTCAAAGCTATCCGAATTCGATAACGATCGGGGATAACGTGACTGTTGTGACATCAATTTTCACTTTCTTCTCTAAGTAAACATTGTAATTTTCTATGAAACTTGCACACATTCAAAATAATCTTACGATGATATTGGTATATAATTGTAGTCTCAAATCACTTTTGTAACAAAGTTATACATTTAATGAATCACTTTAATCTGGGGGAATATGAACCAATGTATGGCTTTCATTTGTATATTACATGCGCAGCCGTCTGAAAGCAAAGGTGGATATCCCTGATTTGCAATTTTTTAGCATAATATTACTGATTTTCATAGACTAAACCTCCAATAAGCAATACGTATATACACATTACAATGCTTTATAATTATTTTGTCATGTTGTAAAGGTGTTTAAAATTCATTGCCACGTTTGTGTCCTTGGGCAACGCATTAGCATAATTATATCTACCTAATGTGCATGGTACACCTTGTTAGTGTAATATAACGTCATTAATATGTATCTAGTTTGAGACCCCTTTTTGTGATTTTCTGTACATTTATTTGTCGATGGTTAGTAATTAATTTTGGAGAATATTATTATTGATACATGGACTTGTGATTCATAACCAACATGAAATAACACTTTAACTTTCGCAAAATGTGTTTTACTCAAATGGATCTACACATCAGAGGCGGGAGTCCCTATGTGATAAAAGCATTATAAGCAGTGCGTCTTTAATACTCATGTTGATGCATTGTCTTGATTACTTTGGATGGGTGTCTGTTATTCCCACATGTATTATGATTACTTCACTTTGTAAGTGAACTGAAAAAAGAAGACAATTGTAGTAAGTCTTTGTACTAACATGCACAAAATAAGCCCACGAAATTTTTGCACTAATTTGTTAGGAATCAGTATATTATGAAGAAGAAGGAAAAAGAGAAAAGTATATCGCGATATTTTATTAGAAGCGCTAAAATAGTGTTTATTTATGAATAAATATATATATATATTTGTTTTGCTTTGATATTATTCTATTATAATTAAAGTCATACCTGTAAAGTGTCCAAATCCACAAAGATTACTTGGAGCTTCCTCGTTTCTCTTCTACCGTATTGTTTAGCTTATGGTAAGAGAAGAATAAAATAGGGTTGGATTTTTTCAAATGTCCCCTTAGCATGAAGATAATTATCATTGAAAATCATTATTTGAAAAGCGTTGATCAACGCTTTTGATAAAAAGTACAATTGTCCTAGCTGAACACGTCCGGCCAGCGAGCGTGGGAACATTCCGGACCCGATTAAACTTTGAGCCGAGCGAGCGCAAATTCCATGAATTCTGTACTACGTCTGTAAACATGTAAACATCTCAAACGGATGATTATTACTGCAACAAATGTACGATAGGCCATCAGTATTCGGTGATAAAATATGAACTCAATATTCGTTTTCTTTACTAGGTAAACAGTGTTTGTTTTCTTTCAAACTTTCACAAATCTTTCAATTGTATTTTACAATGATATTGATGTAGGATTGAAGTCTCAAATGTCATTTTGTGCAATATCTGACACTTTACAGGTATCACTTTAAGTGTTGTAATAATGGGACTAATTTTGACTATACTGAGGCCCACTTCCACATAAGTGGCGGGAGTCCCTATGTGAGAGGTGGGCTTTGTCATTGAAATAAGGATAATGTTTACATTTTTATATAAAAGTAATAGTTATATGGTGGGAGAAAAACAATATAATAATCGCGATACTTTTAGCGGTGCCATAGAAACTTATTGTTGATGATTTATAAAAATGCTATAATATTTTTTAAATATATGAATAATTAATCAATAGAAGAGTAATCGGCAACAATAGTCACATTTGACTGATTGCCACCAAACAACAACAACAACAAAACAGCAGTCGTGTTTATCCTGATATGGAAAGGATACAATATTGAGTTACATCATTGTTCTAGGGTTTGGGTGTATATAGAGAAGCATGAACTCTGCTCTCCGTGGATACCAAATCAGACAATTGGTAATTATAATTTAAGAAATGTCCAGAAATAATCTCTGAGTAATTGTAAAACTACAATAGATTTAACATGTTTAAGTACATTTCCGATTTCCTAATTGATTTTGTTCGCATCCTAAATGATTATCATTCATAATTCAACTGGCATGTTGTATATTTGTATTATGTTTGACATGTAATATAGCCCCTTGAACTCATTTATCTTCTTATTTGTATGTGTTTTGTATTGGTTGATATGATGATATTTGGATGCATAAATGTGCATTGCTGTATTAAATCTATTATCATGTATGTACTTTGTAAATGGCTATGGAATTCAACTTCGGCTGCGATAACGTAATTTGTATTTAAAGAATTGAAAACCAATGCATTTATCAAACTAAATAATCCCTAGGTTTCACCGTGTGAGCCTTCTTAAATTCAAGATGGCCCCCTGGTTTTCGTCAAGCCAGGACTGTATATACGGTATTATTACTGTCTGTTTGAGTGATGTATGATCGTTATTTTACTTTGATGAATATGATATACAGTATAAAAGCAGTACTAATAATAGCGTTAATCAAGAACATATTTCCAGAGTAAAATTCCTCCTGTGACATCACCTGTCAATCATTGGTCAGCTAACGGAGTTGAACAAAAGACATCAGTACAAAAAGAGCATATATTTTTTAAGACAATAGATTATCACGGCCTTCCTTGACTTAATGATGATTAAGCTTTTCTGACATAGCAACTGCTATTGAAATTGAAAGTGTGTCGGTTAAAATTGTATTCAAACATGTGATGATATTGGGCCGTATGCATAAAAACAAGCAATTGCTTATAAGCAAATGCTTTAAGCACAAGCAAGAGCTTGTCAAGCAAAAGATCAAGTTCAAGCAATTGCTTAAATTCGTATGCACAAGCTTTTGCTTGTGCTGAAACCTTTTGCTTGCACTGCCTAAGCAATTGCTTACGTGTTGGACAAAGGATCGTTACGGTTGTGCGAACATCGCACTGCAGGGCAACAATGCTTCGTGCCCGACCTGGCAGCAGTATTTTTTATTACGCAAATAGGGGGGAAACGGCGCAGAGCATCAGGGGGGTTTCTGTGCAGATCGATGGACAAAAATTGCCGTAAAAAGTCTAAAATAACAGGAATATGATTAAATATGAAATCGTCTGGAATAGGGAGCTTGTAATCATCCTGAAACGGTACGAAATTGTTATCCTTAAACGCGAATGCCCTGAGTAAGCAAGAGCTCAAGCTGGTCTGGATGTGCTTGAAAAAACGCAATTGCTTATCAAGACAAGTAAAAGGTTCGTTGTATGCATACGGTTTTAAGCAATTGCTTGTTTGGTAAGCAATTGCTTACGAGCAGTAAGCAATTGCTTGTGCTTGTAAGCAAATGCTTTTGCTTGCAAGCAATTGCTTGTTTTTATGCATACCGATTCAAGCAAAAGGCTAGCACAAGCAATTGCTTGTTTTTATGCATACGGCCCAATGTGAGCAGGCCCTCACCTTGGGCTAAGTTGCATTCCACCCTGTGATTGACAGATGATGTCACAGGGGGAATTTGACTCCGGAGAGTTGTTTAGAGGTGGGGGTAAAGAAAATAATTGCTACTATTTTAAAGGTTCCCTTTATAATATATCACTTGCTATAAGAGAGCCTTTGGCTATATTTGAAATGTCACATGAAGTTATACAATAGGTGATTGAAGAAGAATGATGTATCTAAAAATAAGAAGCAACCTCTTGAAAACCGCTCATTAGATGTCACTTCTGATTTCAATGCATTTCATAAAAACAAACGTTTTCATTAAATAAATCTGACAATAATAATTACAGATACTTCTTTTCTATTCAGTATTAACTCCGAAGAATCGATTAAACAGCTATTGATTCATTTCAACGAGGACATCAAAGCCTGAAAGAAAAGGGAATATAACAAGTACGTGTCATAGTCGTGTAGATTTTTCTAGGACCTGGACACGTTCTTTAGTCCAACGTTTTTTTTATTGATTCATATTCTAGAAAGGTTAAAAAGAAATTTCAGCTTTGTTGCCACCTTGGCAACAGTGGGCAACTTTCTGTATAAGCATTATAAAGTTAATTAGCTAATTTGCATATTTGTGAAATAAGGTCAGGGGTCATTTTCTATCTAGGAATATTACAATATTGATAAAAACAAGGATTCTATGGTATTTTGGGGCAATGATTCCATTTCCACTGCTCGTTTTTAAGTGCCATATGGGCAACACCCTGAAATGCAAGATGGCTGCCCCTAATTTGCATATTTATGAATATTATTGATTTTCAGTGGCTACAGCTTCTAATTAGCCAAAATTACATATCATTTTCCTCAATCGAGTTCTACATGTGAGATATAGATAGTTTAGCTTGGTTGCCACCTCGGCAACCTCTAGCAATGCATAAAATTAGCATAATAAGGTATTTTACCTAATTTGCATATTCCCCAAAATCGAGTATATTGGGAACCCGGAAAGTAAAAATGACAAGTAATACCACTTTTCCATGGTTTTAGGGGGCAAACAATCCATTCATGATACTTTATTTGACGTATCACCTTGGCAATCCACATAAATCCAAGATGGCCGCCTTTGTCATTTTAAAGCAAATAATGCTATTTGCCACTTTAATGGCATTTATTTTATAAAAGTATGATTTTTTTTACTGTAAGCAAACAACAACATTGTAATTCAAGTATTCTAGTTCCTATTTACAATAATTAAAAGTCCAAACATTATAATATTGATCTAATATAACCGAAAGAATATAGTCGTGTATCGTAACATGTGTAATTTGAGGAGCAGCCATCTTGGATTTGAGATGGTTGCCATGGTGATACAGGGAAAGTATCAAAAATGGATCTGTTGCCCCCCAAAACCTTGGAAAAGTGGTATTACTTGCCTTTTTTAATTGCCGGGTTCCCAATATACTAAATTTGGGAGAATATGCAAATTAGGTAAAATACCTAATTATGGAAATAATATGCATTCCTAGAGGTTGCCATGATGGCAACTAATCTTTGATATCTTATAAATACATACTTAGTACATAAATGACAAATAATAATCTGGAATTATTACTAATTAAGGGCTGTAGCCACTGAAAATCAATAATATTCATAAATATGCAAATTAGGGGCAGCCATCTTGGATTTCAAGGTGTTTTCCATATGGCACTTACAAACGAGCACCGGAAATGGAATCCTTGCCCCAAAATATATTAGAATCGTTGTTTTTTTATCAATATTGTACTATTCCTAGATAGACAATGACCCCTGACCTTATTTCACAAATATGCAAATTAGCTAATTAACCTTAAAATGCTTATAAAAAAAGTTGCCCAATGTTGCCAAGGTGGCAACAAAGCTGAACATTTTCCTTAACCCTTCTAGAACATGTATCAATAAACAACATTGGACTAAAGAACTTTTCCAGGTCTTGTACTTGACCCAATGGACCGTCTTCACGACTATCACGATTTCTATTATTTGTAATTGTTCGTATCTGACAATATATTTTTGACAAAGCGATGAAAAGAAAAGACCGGCTCGGTCGATGGAACTGAACACGTGATAAACATCAAGCTTACACGATGAATGTGCGTTTGCATGCTATTTAGCAACCAGTGACGTAGATTGGGGCAAGT
The DNA here is from genome assembly GCA_037951105.1 of Echinarachnius parma. Lineage (NCBI taxonomy): Eukaryota > Metazoa > Echinodermata > Echinoidea > Clypeasteroida > Echinarachniidae > Echinarachnius > Echinarachnius parma. The sequence continues at coordinate 146,984 of JBAMJV010003147.1, forward strand.
CAGGCACAGAGAATGAATAAATAGATACAGACTTAACAATTCTTCGAGTATAAGTATCCAGATAATTTTATGATTCAAATTATTTTGATTATTCGACACTTGTATAGCGTCTGGAATATCACAGTATGATTACGAAAGTATATTATTTCCTTGTCAGTAAAAATAACTCTAAATTGAAAAGTTGATTGAAGATTAAAATAATGATTAGGATGGCTTCTTTCTTATTTGTGTAACTTTGAATAATTATGGCTGAATATCATTGAACGAAATAACCATACATAGAAAAATGTATAACATCACTGAGTTGTTTACGTATGGGTATAGGTGTACGGGTGTAACCGCGCACTTTTTGTTTCGTGCAGGTACAGTCACATATCACCGGCCAGCTCGAACGGACGCCCATTCAGATCATGTGACTTAATGCGCAAATCTAATTGGTTTAAACGTGCACATTTTCTGACTTGCAATCAATTGTAACTTTACAATCGGTTGCATTTATATTTCTGCGACGGGGCCCACTGGTCTAAAATCAACTTCGATCATATCAATATACACGCTTTATGAGCCTAATTTCAAAAGACGCTTCATCCACTTTCTATGAAAAATTAGTTAATATTGCAATATTACAGTAATAAGCCTATCTTGCCAAATTAAATTACAACTATGAAAGTTATCAAATACAATACATTGTACATTCCATGTCATACTATGGATATAATATACATAAGTGTAAAACAGTGGCGTAGCGTGGTCGGACTGATTGGGGGGGGGGGGGGGGGGAGCACGCAAAATTATTAGGGGCACACCTTATGTATTTCCTATTTTTTTTCAAAAAAAATTACCCCATACGCTGGCATTTTCGCTTAGTAGCGTAACTGTGATAAGTATATCATTCCCATCCTACGACTAGGGCCCCGTTGCAGAAAGAGATACAATTGGTTGTAAGTTGCAATTAACTTACAATTGATTGTTTCTCTTTCTGCAACGGGAAGTCAGTCTAGAAGTCAGTGACAGGAATAATTATGCACTTATAGAGCGAAAATATCAGCGTTTCATTTCCTTGCCTTTTACATTTCTACAAGACAGGAATTGGCGATCGGGTGCTCGACAATTCAAATAGAATCTAAAATGTTTTTAGTTACTCAAATGATTTAATCCCAACCATCAGTCAATTTCGTGCTAAATTGAATGATCACAATGTCACTTTGACCGTTGTTCTCAGCAGTTTGACCGGGAAAACCTATATTCATATATCCTACATATTTTTGAGAATATCCAAAAGCGGTTTTCAAATTGTTTTTTAATTATTGCTTTAACCAAATATTAGATTCACAGTTAAAGGGATAGTTGAGTTTTGGTAGAGAGGGCGCTAGACTACTTATTTTTTTGTGAGGTAATGAAAAATTGAGTGTAAAATTTGAAAGAGACGGCTGAAATATCCATAAATATAACAATTTGTAATAAAGGTGTAGCCCCAGGTTTATTAGAGAATTTTGAACCAGCCGTTAAAAATTCACAAAAAATGCTTCCTCTTTTCAAAAAGTTACAAAATAGGTATTTAAATAGTTATTGGTTATTTCTCTATCTAATCACTTTTTCAACAAAACATCACATGCACAATATTTTATTCAAAATGGTTGAAACCGATGAGTTTTTAGAGAGCGCCCTCTTACGTTTTAACGGCTCTTTTTTAATGGTAACATGATCTTTACTACGTCATTTGTAATTTTGTGTTCCTTTCTAGTTATAACTATTAATTTGTAATGTAAAGATGCAGGTTTTGGTTACTAAAATTCAGTTTCACCAAAACTGTACTCTCCTTACCAGAACTCAACTATCCCTTTAAGAAAAATCGTATTTAAACAATGGTTGAACATTTCAGAAGTCTGAAAACTCTTGTGTTAACGGCTGCTTTAAACAAAATGAAAACAACTATGTTACTTAGATGCTCAGCCATTTATATGTTTTTCTACCAGCCAAGCATTATTGAATTATAATTTATATATTAGTTTTCAATGAAAAGATACAAGTTTTAGTTTGTAAAATTGTATTTGACCAGAACTATACTATCCATTTAATATTCACGGTTACTTCCATGAAGGTTAACAATGAATTGAATTGAATTGAATAGGTTTCATTTATTTTGTACAACACACATATACACTGATATGACATTTAAAGTATATTATACAAATGGTTTAAACGTTACAAAAGACAATAATAAATCAATGTAACAACACTGTCTTGCCGATAATACAAATACACTGAACACGAGGAAGGACTTATCATACATACAGTATCATAATATATACACACTATTACTAGTAAACTGGTAAAATATATACAGGAAATGTAATGCTATACGATCAAATTTTGAATTAAATGATGCAGATTTTCATAATTTAGTTGGTTAAAAATGCTCTGTAGAAAGTATGAAACATTAAGTAGAAACAAAATGACGCATAAATCATACGACTTTGACAGGACTAAATACGGTACATGCATTATTATCTGATTATTATTTATTATTTTATATTATAATAAACCCCGCACGAAAAGTTCCGCAATTCAAGTTTGATCGTTCATATCCCTCTTGGCCCTAAATTATCTTACATGAATTCGGTATCATTTCGGTATCATTTTGTATTCATCTATATATATTTTTATATTATTTATTTATTTATTTATTTATTATTATTATTTTTTTTTGGGGGGGGGGGGGGCATACTCCTTTTTTCAAAGTGATGAAAACTGTCACGATTAGCCGGCTGAATCACATATTGAATCACTGCTTGATGCAGTTATGACGGGCAGGAATGGCAATTTTTCGTTCCGGTTTTTTTTGCCACCCTGTCGGATGCGGATGTGCCACGAAGTGTTTTGTTTTTTACTCCACTTCGTAAAAAATTCTTTCTTGATGAACACCATCTTCACGGCATGCGGTATACCTGGCACACAGTGGGGAAGTCATTCTTACAGAGGGCGTCGTAATACTTCCCTTTCCCTTTGTTGACGGTTGCTGACACTTCTACGCGCACCTTTAAACAGTTGATGTCAGATAATGTGGGTTCCGTTCCTGCCCAGTCTGTGGGTGTAAAGTTGAACGCGATCATAATGTATTACAGCTAATATGGAGTATGTATATTCAATAGTGAGAGAGAGTGCAAAGAGGTAGCGGAAGGGTGGGGAGTAACAGAAAGATCTCCAGGAAATCGGGTTCTGTTTCGACGGTAATTGTTCCAATAAAGCCCTGGTCATAATGGACCTACAACAGGTTCACAACGGTAAATAGTTATGCCACTGGCACTGCACGACACATCCACGAACTTGTTTGTCTAACTCGTGTGTGATAACGTCATACGACAATCGTACGACATTCGTATGGAAAATGACATGTTGTGGATGCCAACAGTTTGGTGCCATACGATGGACCTGCTACATTACCACGATTCGAAATTGTCAGACTCTACGATCAAGTATATTAATTGTAAGAAATCATCATTGGCTTTTATTTAGTCAATGGGAGAAATTTAACATATGACCGCATTCCAAAAATCTAATGGCTAGACAATTTTTATGAGGGATATTATGTATTGATATATGCTGGTCCGATTAACAAAATTAACCCCAAAAAATGTGTGGAAAAGATACAATGTGCCAGTACAAAAAAAGTTAATATGAATAGATAAATATACATGAACTTACTAATCTCGTCAAACGGGTACTCAAATGGTGGTCCAGATGCGTCACGTTCACACAACCACATAGCTTCCCGCTCTTCCTTGCAGTTCACCCACACGTACTTTGCCGATCCATGCAGGTCTTCGACGAGGGAGAGGACAGAGCTCATCTCCGTTTCATCTTCGATGAAGAGAAGTGATGCGCTCCCATTAATGACCACGTCTCCTGCAGCTGTTGCCAAGACTGTCATGGTTGCGGGAGGGAGATTGGTGCAGTACTCACGGGCATCCTGCCAGCTTCTAATACCGCCGAAGTGGTAGCACTTGCTTCCATTGCCGCATATCCAATCTTCGACTGGAATGGAATTTACGAAGGGGGGTTAGTAGAGTTTTGGTAAGGCTAAACTTTAGTAACCAAAACCTGCACAAAAACATTACAAACTAATAATTATAACTCCACCATCCTCGAAAGGTATAGAAAATTACAAACGACTAAGTAAAAAGCCTGTTATAATTCAGAAAGAGCCATTTACACACATGCGGGCGCTTTCTAAAAAATCATTGGTTTCAACCATTTTTCATACAAAATTATGCATGTGATGTTTTGTTGAAATGATTAATAAAATAGAGAGTTCATCAACAACTATTTTAAAAACCTCTTTTGAAATTTATTGAAAAAGTATAAGCATTTTGTAAATAATTAAAAACAATCATCGAATATATCTGGGGCCCAGATTTATTCCGATCGGATATATTTATTGATATTTCAGCCGTTTCTGAACTGATTTTGATCACTTAAAGTTTATTCTGTAATTAAAATTGTATGCTCTTTCAAATCTTACACTCGGTTTTTTATTATCTCACAAACAAATGATTTCGTTCAGCACCCTCTATACCAAAACGGAACTACCCCTTTAACCATGGTTAAAATACGTCATTGATCATCTCCATACCCTGGTATGCACACTGAAAAAGTGATCCATTCACTTGTTAAAATTCAACCAAAATCTCTAGGGGTTTTACATTCCCTTGCCCATGTTTGGCTTTTTTTAAAATACGGTGGCAGGAATGAAATTGGTTTGAATTATTGTCTTTTAGATATTTTAGCTTATTTGAGATATATCAAGTTATGGTTGAATGCAAAAGCGGTCCAGGATCGCTTTTCCATTATATTACTCCACAGTGTCCAGATTTGTACATGGTGATTGGAATGAAAGGTGGGGTAATTCGTTCACATGTACATTACATGGATGGGCGGTACTGTAACTCGACAGCTTGTCATATTAAACATTATCATAACATAATACAATTACAAAGTCTGGAGTAAATGGACTTTAAGTTGATCAGCTTGACAAGATGTCATCAGTGTTTGGCATGGGAGTCAATGCAGTAAAGACAGGACTAAATTACGAAGAGGAGCGGAATAATACAAAAGCTTAGAATACATTAGCTAAAGACCAACTATAAAAATCACAATTTACCTATCTCGCAGCGTTCACCAGTGAAGGGACGTTGGCACTCGCAGTAGAAACCCACCCCGGTCTCAACACACTGCCCCGATGGACACGGGTTGCTCAGACAATCTGATATAATATAAAAATATGCGAAAGGATAAATATTTCAACTTGAAAACTTAATCCTTGTTTTAAACTTTGCTTCATAACTTTGTCACACGCGTGGGAACTGTTGTTCAACATGTCCTTGGAATGTTTTTCTTTGTAAGACTTTGAAGGAAGCCATCATTATAATGTAAAAGTTATCAATTTTACATTTAACCAACATTTATACACTGAAATGTATGTTTTCAGAAATATTGTATCCGAACGTTATGATCAAAACGAATGCAATCAAACAATCCTTGGCCTGCAGAAACAAACTAGTTATATTGTCATGGGAACCTAACCACCCCCTTGACAATAGATGATAGTCTCCTTCTGCAGACGTATGAACACATGCTGGTTATTTTTTTCTAAATTAAGATTCATAACATAGTTACATAATATAATTTTCCAGAAGCCCATAAGCCAGTTATGCTCTTGAATGTATTATTCGACATCCGGACGACATCCTCATAATTATACGGCCAGTTAAGACGCGCGCGGAACGTTACACAGGGTAGATGACGTAGACAGCGCGCGCCGATACTCCCGTGTCGCGCCAGCTGATCGTGATGAGGTAGGTGCGGTTGTTATGGTAACCTACCCGAGTGAGGATTTTGTGGATGGCTGGTTAAGACAGCGGCCATGAGCCTGACGAAGGCTCACCAGGTGTTTTACGATCAGACCCCCTACTGTTAGTCGAATGTATCAACAAAATAGTACAACCATACCTGGCAAGGAACAGACCAGTCGTGCGCCGATTCCACCCGGTTTGACCAGGCTCAACTTCCGATCCTTGGACTTCACATCCTTTGCGACGAGTCTCACTACGTCACCAGAAGGCAGTTTGACTTGAGAACACTGGGGCATATTAGAGCACCTCTCAGTCCCCTCGGCATTGCAAATCAATCCTAATTTAAATAAAGACGGGAGAAAATAGAACAAGTTGATGGCCACCTGCTATAACACCCATCCTGCCTATCAAAATAGTGGTTTCCAAAATGTATCCCCTGCAGAGACCCACACATAAATATAACATGTTGCAATTGTGGAGTTACTTTTTTCTGATGTTAATCACTTCATTTTTAAACTGAAGATTAGGCATACACTGTTAAAACGCTGTGTAAACAAATTCAACAACTTGTTGAACATTTTCAACAACCGCTGTTTAACATGTGAACCATCCAACTGTTGTTGAAAACATTCAACAACCCCAGTTGTTTAAAGTTTACACAACTGGTGTTTTAATTTTTGTCAACAACTGTTGTTTAGAATAAATTTCAACAATCATATTGTTGAAATAGCAAATGCAAAAAGGATTGTACTAAAAAGCGGCGAGGTCGGAATCGAACCGGGGGTCTTTGGGTTATATGTCTAACACGCTACTGACTGCGCTAACTCGGTTCGCTTGGTCTGCTGGGAGACAAAAGGGGTTTTGTCGCGGTGATTTCGCGGTCGAAATTATCACGTGAATTAACACTTTTCAACAGCGCTTGAACAATGGCCGCTTTACACAACCCTTCTTTCTACAACTATTCATGCTACACCTAAAGTTGTATAAAAAGATTCAACAACCATTTTTACACAGCGTTTTAACAGTGTACGACTACCATGCCCACGAAGCTACGTTGTAGTTCAGTTTATTTGATGTATTTATTTATTTCCGGTATGATAAACAACATGATACAAAGGTCCGGAGAACAACAATGATCATGGTACACTAATATTTCTAGATACATTAACAAAAAAACACATAAATCGTAAACATATAATATAATGAAGTTCCAATTTTCTAAATTCTAATTTTTTTGTTATAATATACAGTATAATACAACATGTTTAGAGAGGTAAAAATTCAACAGAATTAGGTTAAATGTAATCATAATTTTAGTTAATCAAAATGATACCCGTCTTAATTGGACAAAATAGTCGTGGTGACGTCCTGACGTTACCCGGGTGAGATCATACCCCGTTCCTATTATCAAAGACTCTCCAATGGGGGTACCATCAGGACTACATCGGGCTGCGTTTTAACCAAGTCGTACCAGGGTGAGGTCGTGGTAACGTCCGGACGTCACCCTGATATCATCATGACAAAATACCTATTAATCCGCGGACCGTGGTTACCCGGATGGATGACGTCAGTCGGGCATGTGCAAATGGGCCGTGAAAAATATAAACATTGCAGCGATCGCACTTTGGATCGGGAACATGCGACACGCTTGTAAGCAAGGTTGCCAATTTAACTTGCTGTATGATTACACACATAACCTATTACATGCGTTCCTAATTTTACACTGGCAATTAATCAACTAATACAAGTTTTGATAAATTAATAAATGAATCGTAAATTTTAAAAGCTACAATTAGGTAAGCACAACAACTGATATCTGACTGTGCACATTCAATTCAGCAATAATCGCTGATCGGGCACACGTGTATCTGTATGAATAATGATAATACTGCTTGTTTCCTTTTAAGTTGACTTTATTATACTGTCTTACGCCAATCGCAATATCTACCCAAATATTGCCGTGTCGCGCCAGCAGATGTTATGTCATGCCCATGTCATGGTTGTCAGCCGTTGTCATGGTAACTCACCCGGGTGGGGTTTGTGCGGGTGACCGAACGAATTTATTAAGCCACGGCCGTCCAAAGTCTCACCCCGTGTTTTGCGGTTAGACCACCAACTGTTTCTCACCCTGATGTAGCCAGGGTAACATCGAGGTAATTAAAGGGGCCCGGCAAACCAAATGCATGTTGACTTCTGTTCATCTGTACTAGTGTACACATTCAATATTTGTAAACGGTTTGACCTAAATATGTTTTGTATATGTATAAACATTTTATCATTTATTTTTCTTCATGTTGCTAAGCCCCACCTCCTAAAAAACCCTCCGGAGTAAATTCTACTGTTGACCTGTTGTGACATCATCTGTCAATCACTGGTCAGCTACCATGAGATTAACAAAAGATGAAAGTACAAAAAGAACATCCACACAAAAGCATGCCCTGCATACCTCCATGCAATAGCTTAGACAGTGTTTTTCTTCTGATATAGCAACAGCTATTGAAATTGAAGGTGTGTGAGTTGGTATTCTATTCAACCGTGTGATGCTATTGTGATTAGGCACTCAGCTTGGGTGAAGGTAACCTCTTTGTAACTGAGTAGTGAATGGCTGATGATGTCACAACATGTCAACAATATAATTCTACTCTGGAGAGGTTTTCAGAAGTGGGGGCTTCACAATAATGGAGAAAAATAATTACTAAAATGTTTTAAAATAAACAAAATATGATTGGGTCAAATGGTTTACAAATAGTTGATGTGTACACGTATATATATGAACAGAAGATAACATGCGTTTAGTTTGCCTGGCCACTTTAAGACGGGATCAGTAAATTCCGTGCTGGGGGGGGGGGGGGGGGGGGGTGCGTTGGGTGCGTTCGCACCCCCCCCCCCCCCCCCCCAATTCAGTAAGGTCCATTTTCTACCGGTCTCGAGTCCACTTTTTATTGGTCTCGACCATATCTCAGCCAATGGTCTTGAATTAATGGCTAAACAACTTTATCAGAGGTTCAGCCTCGGTCTCAATTGTATTTCTGATATTTAGGAAAATCAAAATGATACCTCTGTTTGTCAAGAGAACGATGAACAGAACCAGTTGAGTGACCTGCACATGGAATTCAGGATAGGATATGGAAAACGGAAATATTGTTATTGAAAAACATAAACACATGTATTTATGAATAAAACACATTTCTGTGACGAAACCGTCACCGATTTAAAGGTACACTTGAGTATGGTACTTCCCGAAATGTGAAATGAGATTCATCCCCTTTCAAATGCTCTCATAGTTTTAACATTGTATTTATAAATATTGTATTCATAAGTCTACCCTGCCGGGGAGAGACATCTTGACTTTTTAGAAAAAATACAAAAAATGCTTATGGACTTCTTAAAAAAAAAATCTAAATAGGTTTTGAAATAGTTGTTGATGATATCTCTATTCAATTATAATTCTAACAAAACATTACATGCACAATTTTGTATGAAAAATGGATAAAACCAATGAGTTTTTAGAGAGCTCCCTCTTGAGTTGTAACAGCTGTTTTTTAATTATAACTGGGTTTTTACTTAGTCGTTTGTAATTGTGTATACCTTTCAAGCATGGTGGAGTTGTAACCTATTAGTTTGTACCGTAATGGTGCAGGTGTTTGTAACTATAAAATTAAGTTTGACCAAAACTCAACTATCCCTTTAAAGTTTTGGCTGCCGAATCGGCAAATCGAAAATAGTTGGATTACAAACGTATAATATGGATTTTTAATTCCATTACTTTCTTTTTAGAAAAGTATCCAAAACTTGTGTTATTTGTCAGTTACTATAGGTTTTCCCGGTCAATTTCGCTATTTTCTCATGCAATTTCATATCAGCAGCATTCAATTTCACCTAATCCGCGTTGGGATCGACACATCGTCATTCAAATTCGTTGTTAGTCATTCATATTAAGTAACGGAGCAACCAATTTCACACTTGCGTCATTCAAATGTAAGCGATGGGCGCTAATTTGCGTTAATGGTCTTTCAAATTCATCTCTAGCAGTCTGCGCTCTCATTTCGGTCATTCAAATTCGCGCATGGGCAAACAAGTTAATTATAATTTCATTAAAATTAAACATGTACAGTGGAAATGTAATGGATATGTAACGTCATGGTATGGTACAGTTATTTCGTGCATGGGCAATCAATAAACAAAACATGATGAAAATACAGATATAGATTATGAAAAAAGATACTGATAAAATAAAGATCAGATGATGACAAACAAGAAAATGGGATGAAAATGAAGATTAAAATGATGAACTAAATATTGCATGTTGATAAAGTAAAGACGTGATGAACGAATAGAAGAAAAAACAAAAAGAAAGCAAAATGTGAAATATAAAATTATTGAACATTGACAAACAAATCTAAACAAAATGTGACTGATGAATATCGAAAAATGAAGATTATAATGTTGAAAGTATCTCTGAAATGTCAAATATATAACACGATGAAATGGTCGAGACTATGTAAGGAAAAGAACGGTGATGATGATTTAAAAGATAAATCAAAGTCATCGTATGTCATGTATGTGTGTGTTTGTATATGTGTGTGCGTATGTATATGGTTGTATACATGCATGTAAATATGTTTATGTGTGAGTACGTATGGATGTTATTTGAGTAACTTGAATCGAATGAACATTTCTGGAAATTGGTCACCCATTAACGAAATTGAATGCACAAACGAGCGATTGTCAAGCTTGCCGTATTAAATTGAATGCCCATTTGTTGAAAATAGCGCCCAATGATGAAATCGAATGCCCATTTGCGAATTTGAAGTTCGCGATTTGATATTTGAGTGCCCATATACGAATATGCATGCCGGAATATGAATTTGAATGACCAAAGCGACTCCTCCACAGTACAGCAATTGCACGAAATTAAATGCACATAAAACGAATTTCGGCGCGTAATGTTGGAAATTGGCCGGGAAAACCTATATTAAACAGAATGCATCTAAGAAACAAATGGCTATTGTTTACTTATCCTTGTACATTGTACGGACACATTTTTTTTTTTATTTACCTTTCGATTTTTATATACGCAGTTAATTTTTTGATAATTTACTTATTCGATTTATATGCAAGCTTTCTATCTTATATGCATTTGATTGTTTGAAACAGACTCACCATTGTTGAAGCTTTGGTAAGAAATCCAGCGCGTGGTACCTCTTGAATGTTGTTGTTCAAAATAACCGCGTTTTTGCTATATTAAAAGAAAAAACACTTTTTAGAATATTAATTTTCTACCGGCCGTTATATCAAATCCATAAACACCGGATTATTAGCTGATCAATGATTGCAAATCAACTCAATTCACGCTAATACTGAACACAGTTAATAGCATGAAGTCAATTTAGTAGTATGTTCTCAAAGATATGTAGATATTTTAAAAATCACGCCACATATATAAAACTGCAGAAGGGATTTCTAATTCTTAAAAAAAAAAACATAATTAATTATCTGCAACTGCTGGTTTGATATAATTCATGAATTCAAAGCGGTATATTGTACAATAACCTGAATGCCATTAATAGATACCTGTCTGCGTTATCTTCGCTGATGCGAAGCGAAGGGGTGATGACCATTGCCTTGCACTTTGCCTTGAACAGTTGCCTTGCACTTTGCTTAATGAAATTAAAGGAGAGTGTCAGGGTAAGACATTGATGATGCGTGCCGTGTTGCTAGTATAGCGTAGCGAAAGGGGAGAGGGCTCCTAGGGCAAAGCCACAATTCCCCTCCCCCTCAGACATGCTTTTGTTTCGTTTATGTTTGTTTGTTTGTTTGTTTTTGTTGTTGTTTTTTTTCTCGGGTGGAGGTGGGCTATGATGTTGGGGCTTTAAATAGCTAAAATCACAAAGCTTCTGGGGGCTACGTCTCTTAGACCCCACCCGAAGACGGTGTACACGATCGCAGGTTGGAGACACCCCCCCCCCCCCCCCCCCTCCTCCCTGCAGAATTCCCGATTACTTTTAATTCTCTGATAACATTGCTCTTTGTTTTTTCCTGCTGATTATTCGTCTATGGGGAATCTGGAACAATATACACGATGGTTTGAACGTGTCGCCCTTGAGCAATATTATTTATGAGCATAATAAGGCAAATGGGGTAAAATTTGCATTATTAATATTGTAAAAGGTAATTTTAAATCTATGACATTGGCGTAGGAGCACATTTTTCTCAGGGGGCTCGGGTCTTTTGCCCAATTTTTTCAATTTCAATTTCAATTTATTCTTGCTTCCAACAAAACATTACAAATGAATAATGATAATTTGCACAAAATAGGGATATACATAATATTGGAAACAAGAGGGGTCCACTAAAAAGCAATGCTTGTACAATTGTGGACCCCTCAAATAATATAGGTTTTCCCGCTCAATTTCGCGATTGTGTCAATTGTATTGATAATAGGAGCAAACGAATTCGCGCGATTTGCGATCGCCGTACCAAAGCAGCATTCGAATTCGTAAATAGTCTTTCAAAATCACGTAGGAGCAAGTGAATTTGCACAAAGTGCATACCTTTTCATCAATGGTCATTCGAATTCGCGAAAGGGCAGTTGACAGTTGGCTGCACATTCGCAAATTCGAATGCCCATAAATGAACTTCTGTGTCTATTCACGAAAGCGTGTGCGTATGCATGAATTCGCATGCACTTATTCGGAATTTGGAAGACCGATACCAACGATTACGTGGCAACGCGCGAATTCGAATGACCCTAAATGAATTCGATTGAAAAAAAGTGCAAAATTGAGCGGGAAAACCTATAGTTAGGTATATTGTACATTTAAATTAACACATTCTAGACTACAACAACATAATCAAATATAGAGAGGAAAAAAGGGGATGCCAACAAAGACCAACATGGAACAAGAGAGAACTTTACATGACACAAAATAGGAGAAGACGCACACAATACAAACAATTAGACACTGCAAAAAGGAAGTGAGAGATCGGAGGTACAAATGTATGTAAAGGGTAAGCTGCAAAGGATAAGCTGCAAGAGGGGTTCAAGTGAAAATAAGGAAAAGACTTGCGCATAATAGAAAGGAACAATGCATGAGAAGGCACAATATATATTATCAGATTACATTTTGAGTCCGCGAGTAAAGAATAATTAAACGTCCCATTTTAACCTGAAAGCAAAAAAAAAAAGGTATTCGCCTCTTGATGCCCGAAGAGTATGTGTTTGATTTTTAAGTCCGAAGGGCACGTTTCTACCCGAATGTAGAACGGTTATACCCGAAAATAACGTTGTTTTGCCATAAAATGGCATTTATTTGCCTGAATGTAACATGACTCTGCCCCAAAAGTTTAAAGAGTTTGCCCGAACATGACTTAATTTTGCCCAAGTATGACATGGTTTTTCCCCAAATATGACATGGTTTTCCCAAAATATGACATGGTTTTCCCCGAATATAAGATGGTTTTGCCCAAATATGACACGGATTTGCCAGAATGTGACATGATTGTGCACGAATATGGTCGTTTTTAATAAACTCCAGGGGGGCGGGGGCTGCAACCCCCTCAGCCCCCGCCTCCTACGCCTATATGATCTAGGATGGGTAGTATATAATGAGTAAACACATGATTGGATTGCACAGTTTTATAGTCGAACAGATTTTTAGTACTTAAAACTTTCAAATTATCAAAGAAAATAACATGTATAGTTCAATGATGATTTAATGGTAGTAACAACGGGTGCGGTTCGTTATTCCGAAGGTTCTTTATTCCGAAGGTTCGTTATTCCGAAGGTTCGTTATTCCGAAGGTTCGTTATTCCGAACACGCAAATTTCCTATACCTGTCGTGTTCGTTAATCCGAAAATGAAATAGGGTTCGTTAATCCGAACATTTGTTGCATTATTCCGAAGGTTCGTTATTCCGAAGGTTCGTTATTCCGAAGGTTCGTTTTTCCGAAGGTTCGCTATTCCTAAAATGAAATCGGGTTCGTTATTCCGAAGGTTCGTTATTCCGAAGGTCCGTTATTCCGAGGGTTCGTTATTCCGAAGGTTCGCTATTCCTAAAATGAAATCGGGTTCGTTAATCCGAAAATGTATTTGGGTTTGTTATAATGCTATAATTTCATATAAAGAGATAACATAAATTTAAATGTTTGATTGGTCTGGCCAAGGGAGGGAAAGGGGGAGGGGTATGCTTAATGCAGGCTGTAAATTAAATAAACAAAACACAAACTATAGTATTATAACAAGCCCGATTTAATTTTCGGAATAACGAACCCGATTTTATTTTCGGATCAACGAACCTTCGGAATAACGAACCCGATTTTATTTTTGGATCAACGAACCTTCGGAATAACGAACCTTCGGAATAACGAACCTTCGGAATAACGAACCTTCGGAATAACGGACCTTTGGAATAACGAACCTTCGGAATAACGAACCTTCGGAATAACTGAACCTTCGGAATAACGAACCTTCGGAATAACGGACTGTAACCGTAAAAACATATACGCAGTTAAAGGGATAGTTGAGTTCTGGTAAGGAGAGTACAGTTTTAGTCAAACTGAATTTTAGTAACCAAAACCTGCATCATTACATTACAAACTAATAGTTATAACTAGAAAGGAACACAAAATTACAAATGACGTAGTAAAGATCATGTTATCATTCCAAAAGCGCTGTTAAAACGTAAGAGGGCGCTCTCTAAACACTCATCGGTTTCAACCATTTTTAATAAAATATTGTGCATGTGATGCTTTGTTGAAATAGTGATTAGATAGATAAATAACCAACAACTATTTAAATACCTATTTTGTAACTTTTTGAAAAGAGGAAGCATTTTTTAAATTTGTTAACGGCTGGTTCAAAATTCTCGAATAAACCTGGGGCCCCAGGTTTATTACAAATAATTATATTTATGGATATTTCAGCCATCTCTGAACCGATTTTGATCAAACAAAGATGATTTTATTATTTAAATATTATGCTCTTTCAAATTTTACACTCAGTTTTTCATCATCTCACAAACAAATTATGTTGTGTAGCGCCCTCTCTACCAAAACTCAACTATCCCTTTAACTTACAAGGTTGTTTTCATTCAAAAAGTAGCCTTTTACACGTAAAGAGGACCACCAGGCAGAGAACAACACATCATTATATGTTTTGGTACCGTTGTGTGATATCAAACAGATGCCCAACATTTTGCAAACAGATGTGTTATAAACAATCCAATTAATTACTACCACTTACGGAACCATTATTATTTCATGGTTCCGTACGCGCCAAACATGCGATGCGTTCGTCGTCAGTCTTCGTATGCAGACCCGTGAACGCATGTTGTAGTAAATGGTAATGGTTTCCCCCATATATATTTTTTCTGAAAACCTATTTATCTTACATTTTTGGTGGAATGGACTACTAAAAATTTTACCTTTCTTTTATAAGAATATTATTTTTGAGTGGTGGTACCCTTTAAGTATATAAATACCTACGGTAAACTGTTTCTGCAGACCCATGAATGTTTTGTCACATTAGTTGTGATTATAAACTTTAACAATATCAAAGAGACATGTTTCGTTACGGTTTGAATAACTAAAAATAATCAATTTTATATCAAAAACCCAATTTAGATTGGGTTTTTGATGGTTATTTTAAATATTTAGGCATCGTTGAAAAGATCGTTAACAGTGTTTGGTAGAATAATAGTTGTAAAATCCTTATTAGTATCAAAGTTAAATTATTTATTTTTATCATTACCGAACCCCTCTGATGAAATTATGAAATTATTACAAAAGTCATTTTTAAAATTTATTTGGAATCATAAACTGACAAAATAAGTAGGAAACAAATGATACAACCCTATCATTTGGGAGGAGCCAAAATGATAGATATATACTCACATGTTCATTCATTGAAAATATCATGGATGAGAAGATACTGTTTTGGTAATATAGATTCTTTTATTGATAATTTAATGCATACATTTATGCCCAAAAATTGTCAATTGAACCCTACTTTTGGTGATGTTCACTTTTTAAGATTGTCAATAGGTGCAACTAACCCGTTTTGGAAAAATGTTTTTTGGGCTTATTGTATTTTACAGTCTAACAGTTTTCGCGATATATCTTGTCAGCCTCTATGGTTTAATAGTCATATTCAGGTGAATAACGTGCGTGTATTTTATAGGTCTTGGTACGAAAAGGGTATAATATGTATTAACGATTTGTTAGATGAAGATGGAACTTTTTTGTCACTCAATGAATTTAAATTGAAATATCAAATTACAGTTAATTTTTTGCAATACTTTGGCCTATGTGAAGCTATTTAAATCTGGTTTCAATAACCGTTGTGGTATTTTTGTGAAAATGGAACAGCCTTTAAGATTAGATTTAATTTCCCTTATTTGTCAATTTCGAAAAGGATGCTCGCATATATATGCTTTATTATTACAACAAAAAAGGGAAGAATGTAAAAGCTATACAAAATGGAAAAGGTTTTTTAATATTGATGAATCCATATGGCAGAAGTATTGTGCTCTTGCATTTAATTGTTCTATTGATGTTAATTTACGTTGGTTTCAATTTACAATATTACATAGAATTTTGTTTACAAACGACATATTGTTTAAATTGAACATGTTGTTGAAACTGAATTATGTTCCTTTTGTAATGCTCATACTGAACAATTACTCAATTTTTTGTGATTGTCAATTTGTTAAAATTATTGGCAAAACGAAAAGATGGATTAACCATAAGTGCTGGTTGTAACATACATTTACAAAGAAAATATAATTTTTTGGATTAAGAGGTTTAAAACAAAGAGCAATAAACATGTTTACTTTTCGATAGTAAGCAAAACTAACAAACTACACTACACCTCTACTCAACCAACCCATAAAAAACACTAAACCCACCATCCAACACTTTCAAAACAACACCCCATCACCAAATACAAATATATAACATTACCATTACCACCAATAAATCACCCCACATTAAAACAACCTACCTACATAAAAATCAAATAAACAAACTAACACAAACACCCCCTCCCAACACCTCCCTTAACAAACATATAACCAAACAATAACAATAACAATCACATACTAATACACATACCATCACATAAACCAAAATAAAACAAACACCACCCCCATCATATTCTTTTCCCCCCCCCCCCCCCCCCACCTTAAAATTAACAAACCCCCTACACAACACCCCATCCACCCCTATCTTACACATCAAAAAACCCCTTTTTTTTTTACAAACTACTCCCCACAAATCTCCTCTCTAATTAATCTCTACTATACCCTTTTTTTCTTTATTTGTTTTTTTTAATACTACTCCCCCATAAATCCTATCTCCCCTACCAACCCCAAAACTCTTCCCCCCTCCCCTTCCCTTACCCCCCCCCCCCCAACCCCCCTCTCTCCTCTCCAATTAATCTCCACTATACCTCCCTTCTTTTATAATTTTTATTTTTCTCCCCCCCTCCCCCCCAACTACAAAACCCCCAATACTCTTAACTCCCCATCCTACCCCCCAAAACTCCACCTCTCCTCTCCCCAATTAATCACCATATAACTCTCTTTTTTTTTTTATTTTTTTTTTATTATACCAATCCACAAAACCCACCCTCTCTTTAACTACTAAAATACTATATCCACCTACAAACATCACAACCTAACCCCCAACAACCAAACTCCCACCAAACCCTAACACTAATAATTATTCCATCAACATCACAAAACACACCAACAACACCAACACACCCCCAACAACAAAAACTTCCCACTTAACCAAATCCAAACACACCAATACCACCTCTCCAAAATTCCACAAATCTCATACCCACCCCTAACACCCCACCCTATCAATCCTCCTCCATTATACACACCTCCCACCTCCTCCCCCACATCCCCCCCTCACAACTCATACCAAATCAAACCCCATAAAACACCCCCCCCCCTAACCCCACTCACCCCACTACCCAAAACCAACCCTCCCCCTAAAAAAAAACCAAAATCAAACACCCCCA